>JAVQJF010106167.1:0-17918 GCA_036023855.1 Gadopsis marmoratus
TATATATATATATATATATATATATGGATGTATAAATATGTTTATGTTCACATAAACATTTGTACAGCAAACATTGCAGCACAATCATGTCAAGTGCATTATGCTATTTGATGATATAAACTGACCGTCATATTTTGTCTCTATCAAGCTGCAGCTCTATATACAACTTTATGCTATGATATGTTATGGACTATTTGTATTTATGGGGAAGAGAAGAAATGCTTTCCACTATAGTTTCCATATTGTGCTGTAAGCAGCGGACACAATCAGCCTGACATAGGGCCGAGATGTTCTTCTGTTTCCTTTTAACTGTGTGCTTTGTTGATGATTACAGCCAGGGTCTGTCTTGTAAAGCACGGAGCCATACTTGGCTGTATTTTTGTTTTTAAAACAATCACAAAAGGCTTCATATCAGTTTATAGTGACAATTTAAATAAAGTGATTTGGACATTATTGAAAATAGCTCAGGTTTTTATTCAAACATGTTCTGCACAAAAGTCCTAGACAGTAATATATTTTTACCTACAATAGTTCAGCAAGTGGCCTAAAATGGCACTGTTTTTCATCCTGATCAGAAGGTTATTTTTAAACTGTTATGCATGGCAAAGGTGTATGGCTGAGTTTTGTTGCTGTCCAGTGAAAATCATGCATCTCCAGATCTGGTGATGTTGAGATTTTCAGATAAACTGGAGGATTGAATGTTTCTTTATGGGCAAAATGTTTGTACCTCTTAGGATAAAAACACCATTTCAAATGGCATTGAGTGTTTGACAAATACATTATCACAAAGTTAACATGGATGTTTTTCTTAGCTTGTGAAAAGTGAACGTTTTGAAAATGCATGGTTTTCATAGGACAGCCAAGGCATATAACATCACACATTGATTAGCACCAGTTAAGGTTGGTTCATGTGCATCTTTTGCCCTGTAGATGTGTGCACATATAGCTCTCAGCTGGCAGACATCTGGGAGCATTTTCTCAGTTTTATTCTCATTTTATTAATACCAACTTCTGCTGATTTTTGCCAAGGCGCCTCTCAAGCTAAATCTTAATATAAATGAAGCCACAGAAGTAACAGACTATCGAAACTTTCCTATAAAAGGCACAACAGTGAATAATTCTAGGATATAATTGCAACTTTAACATACCAAATGCTTTCCACGTGGAAATTAGAAGCCAGTTTTCAGTCGTCTATTTTCAGTTCACGGTGGTGTTGTAACACTCATGTAGTGCAGCGTATACTACATAAACAGTCACTGTGGTGTCCTAGTGCATCTAATTTGTCAGTAGTGGTAAGTGGAAAAACTGAAGAATCAAACTAACATGCAGAATCGAAAAAATTAAACCATGGAAAACCAAAATAAGTAAAGATGCTTTTCAATACAAAAAAGGATTCACATTTAGGATATTTAAGATTTAACAAAATAGTAATGCATTAAATGGCTTCAATGCACTGTTAGTCACAGACACAGGTTGTAAGAAGCACATACAGCAGCAGACAAACAGCAGAGAGCCTCTCAGAGTTTGGGTTAATTGAATAGGAATTTAAAATGTCTCATCAGCTCTGTTGCTCTTACAGCCTAACTCTCAAACATAAACATTTTGGGACATACAATGTAACAACCCAGAAAACGTCACGGTAACTCTGTTGCCCCAAAAGTGGGATTTAAAGGAAGCCAAGCAAATATCAAATTGTGAAAAAGAAAAAACACTCCTGTAGAGTTAAGACAATTGGACAGAGGTTGTATCCAGCCAACCTGCAACCAGTCTGCTCTGTATATACTGTACATAATGTTTCTTTATAGTTATACTGTAAATTCATAAATGATGATGATGATGCCTTCTGTCTTTCAGTTCACTAAGGACATTATTTTAGTGTTGTAGTTTAATACAACTCTAAATGCACTCACGTCCAAAGGTTAATTAGCCATAAGTTCAGATTCAGACATTATGCTCCCATATGTAGATTGTACAAACTAGCCTCTAAAAACTTGAGACCAAACAATTTCACAGGCTTATGACCATTTAAGTATCAGGTTGATTATGGCATTCATATTTTTCCCAATAAGACACTGGATATGAGTTTGGAAATGAAAAAGAACAGAGCATAATTTTATAAACTACCTTTTAATGACCAGTAAATTCGTCATTTAAAAAGACCAACATATCTGACACATCAGATTAGGCTTCCTTAATGACTAACGTGTGAAATACATTTCCACCCTTGAATAGTCAACAAAAGAAAAAAGGATCTGGTTCCCCCTCTTTATACATGTTTGGCTCTAGATGACTGTATGGAGAATCTCCCAACTAACAATAGATGCACATAATAAACCATCAATCAAAGTTCTACTGTACATGAACGTAACCTTGTGTCATATTGAAACACTTGCACGGCGGCCATTCCTCCTGCTATGGTTTATTTTGGTTGATCAAACATATCTGCTGGTGAAGGTCCTCGTGGTCTCAGTCTGAGTCAGAGTCTGAAAACTCATCTAGAAAACAAAAGCGAAAAAACAGCTCTGGTGTCAGAATGCGTTTTAGTTCTCCATGTGGGCTTTCTGCGGGCGGACCAGTTACATGAATAAGTCAAACTGTGGCACAGTGGGTAGTAGTCTAAAAATATGCTGCAGTTGAAGACATTTCCATATTTTAAACAATGAGGCATATGATGAGTTAAACTACCTGAGGTTGAGTCATGATATCGCAGGGAAAAAAATCATGGGGTCTGTTTTCATGAAACTACACAGCAAGTGCAAACTTTGACACATACACCTCAGTTGTTTAAAGCGTTGGTTCACCCACGTCAGCAAAAAGCATGTTTATTTCCTCCTAGCAGTATCAGACACTGCAGATAGTTTCGATTGTATTTGCTGAGGTCTTAAAATAGCCATCTCTGGAAGCCAACACTGCAATGTAAAGTAGGTGAAAACTTCACTTGTGCCACTCAACGCACTGAAAGTTAGAATTTAAAATCTCAAATGAAAAAAAACCTGCTCAGCAATCATTTAGAGGTGCTGCTCTGTACAAACACTAAATATCAAAGTGAAAGAGGCAAAATGTAGAATGCATAAAAGTGGTTGATTGTCTGTTTAAGAAGTCTGTCTATGCTGTAGCTTGAGCACTTGGGTTTTCAGTAAAATGTAGTCACACACACACTAACCGAAATTCACATCTAAATCAAACTTGTCACCTGAACAGAGCAGGTAGGTTTATACATATTACACAAAACAAAACAAGAAAATCAACATGACACTATGTTCTAACATGGGCACCACAAATTAACTTATATCTCAGAAAAATATACCTCAAAACCTGGGCAAACAAAACCAAAACTATCTTACTTAAATGAGTGAGAACTTCATCCATCCAGCTGGGTGGATGGAGACCTTGTTGTCTGTGAGGCTACAGTGTTAAACGTTGCACCAGCATGTAGTTAAAGTAGACAAATATCCCCAAAGCCTTCATAAATATTGAATTGTGTATGTAATATATATGTACAACCATCTGCACACATACTTTTTATGTGTGAAAAAGAGATATTGGATCAAACTATAAGTCCATATATAAAAACATAGTGTATTATTTAAGTTCTTATATGGCCATGTATCAGATTTGCATTTGGGGTGTTACCTTGCTGTCTTGGTGGCTCATCGTTGGTCTCCCCTCCTTGCTTTAGGAAATTAGCCAGCTCATTAAAAATGAGGTAAAAATCTAAAGCAAAAACTATGGTGGCGATGAACCCAAACACCTGTGAAAAGGACATTTGATACCAATACAGTGAAAAACTGCCAGTGAAACAGGAACTGAGGTTGTTGGGCAAAGGCTAAGGCTGAATAAATGATGGTGGTCTAGGCTATGATGAGAGTTCAAAGTGGACTTTACCCCAGCAGCCTTAGAGGAAGCATCCGTGTATTTGGACACCGCAATTATGGAGATGATGAAAAAGATAATGGAGGCAGTCACACATCTCATGAAATCCTTTGAGAAAGAAAGAAAGAAACACCATAATTCAGAGGAAGAATCTAACTTTATGTTACTATTTTCTACTTTTTAGCACCGGTTCACTCATGCTCAACAACATGCATACCCACCCGCAAAGCTTTACATTTTATTTGAACGTTGCTCTCACCATAAGAGGCCAGAGGAATCCTTTAAACCTCTCATTGAATTTGGTGGAGTAGGCGAACACCAAGAAGAGAGCAGCCAGGAACTCCAGCACGGGAACAGTCACAAAGGCTGCCGCCATGGACGCCGCAAAACACACAAACGATACAAAGGACAGGGCCTACGGAGACAGTTAGAAATAGGGAGATAACGATAAGTGGAATGAAAAGTTTAAGACCGAAGCCTTCGAGAAAAGGGTAAACTGAAATCTGCGTTTCCATTTGTGGTTGAAGACGACTAAGAGACATTGACGGAGGCGCTTCTCCTGTCTTGACTCTTCTGGTTTTAAATGAGCTGCGTGAAGCCAAAGGCAAATGTACACATTTAATCCAACTGATAAATAAAACGCAGCGGAATCTTCTTTGATCTTCTTAAGATCATGTTACAGTGCCCCCGAAGCTGCGAGCCTTTGTGAATTACAGCTTCAGGCCCACTTCCTGTAAGGAGATACAGACACTGTTTATTCACACAGGCTTGTACACCGTTGCAGCGAATCCCTCTAGTTCTCTCTCACGCGCAAACACACTTCGGCAAACATCTACAAACACAAAGCGGTAATAATGAAGCGTGTGCGCTCAGCAATGTCACAAGTAGTTCAAATGCAAGTAAACGAGCCTGTCGTATCAGTGCAAATGAAGGCAAGACCAGACACTGCAATCTCAAACAGGCCCGGCCATCTTGTCTCAGTCAGCTGCCCTGAGGTTAGGAACCCCCTCTGACTGAACCCAAACTGCTGCAGCTGCTGTGACATGGCAGCATCCTGCCAGAGATGCATAAGATCTACCCATAATAAGGCAACGCCTACAGGTAAACTCTAGAGGCTTTTCCCCCCCCGGGGTTTCTCAGTAGATCCTCGGTCATGTTCACATGTGGACAACAAAGTCCAGGATGTTGGGTTTGCCTGAGCAGCTCAAGCAGAACAGCATGAGCTGGTATCGGCTCGACATTAATAAATCAGGCATCACATCAGCGGTCAGGCAAATTAGTTTTCATGTTGTTAAATGTCTGGAGAGTGACACTGCTCTAGGGATGCAACTAACAATTATTTTTATTATTTATAGTTTTGTTGTTGTTTTATTTATTGATTTTAAAAAAAAAGGACATTTCCCAGGGCCCAGAGTGTACTTCACGTTTACTTTACAACTTTTACATTCTTGTATTTGATTTGAGTATTTCCATTTTATGCTACTTTATACATCTACTCCACTACATCTCAGAGTGAAGTATTGTACTGTTATTGACACTTATAGTTACACTTTACATTAAATAACATATGATATGATGCAGCACTACACTTCTAATCTACCCAGTCATATTTAAAGTATCTAAAATTGGCTCCACATTGACAAACTACAACACTACCATTCTATCCTTCAGTCTTAAAAACAGTACAATATATAATTATATAAATATAACACTGTGAAAAGAGCCATTCTGCATACTGACTTATTTTACTTTTGAAAGTACATTTTGCTGATAAAACTTACTTTTACTTAAGTAACATTTTGAGTTCAGGACTTTTACTTGTAATTGAGTATTAGACCATTCTATTTCTACTTACACCTCTGCCTAATTGTTTCATTTAGCGAACTCTGTAGTAAAGACGAACTGCAGTTGGAGCGGGATCAGATGGGAGAGAGCGTTGTTTTCAAAGCCCTTAAAAGGCGTGTGATGAGTCAAATGAGCAGGTGTTGGAGGTAAACCTTCTTTGAGTGCATGTGTGGCCTTTTAAACTCACAAAAACACCATAAATCCTGAGGCCAGAAACACATTACATACTGAGCCGAGAATTCAGACAATCCTTGGTGTTTCGGTTTATACCACCCTGGAAGGGGGCACACTTTGCACACATTTACCGCACACAATATCCATCACTAGCAGCTTGTTTGCATTTTGAAAATATTTCAAACGTGACCGTAACATGGAAAAGTCTGCTCTCTGCAGGACACTCGGTGTGCACCCTGTGATTTCACATTCCTCGTCGGGCCTGTTGCTGGCTAGAGATTGAGGATCCTAATGATGAAATACACGGCGGTCTGACACACTGTGTATGATAATGCATGCTCAGCAGGATATGTGTCAGACTAACTCCCAAGAATGGTAAGGCTACAGGCTACAGGCTGCACTCTCTTTGGAAGACAGAACAACAGAACGGGTTCAGTGACTGCGGGGCTGATATAACTGTAGCCTGTAAGATTTAAATTGTATGAAAAGGAAGAAGAATAGCTTCCCAGCTACAGCAGCACACATAGTAGTAATACCTACTGTACACTCAAAGCTAAAACCTAATGAATCCCAAATGACTACTGTTCCACACCTTTGAATGACTACAGTAAAACATAAAGTGTAGTTTCTGTGTGCACAGGCTAGCATTGAAAAGGGACAGTTGACTCAAAAAAAACCCCCAAACCAAACAGCAGTATATACTAAGCAGGAAGATAGTTTTAGTTTAATGGTTTAATGAGATATTTTCCCTCAATCAAATACAATAAGGATGTTTTGTTTCTCGTGGCGGGGGTCATAGCAGTGAAAGAATTACGCAGCATTGGATTGGACTTTGGATTATCTACGGATCTCACTGTCAGCAGTTTCCAAACGGAATAGTTCTTCTGTAAAAAGTAGTTCCAGTTAGGGTTGGGCAATATGAAACACAATATAGATTTCTCAAGCATCAGAGATGTCATCACACCTGTTACCATCTCCGTTTGTATAACAGAATTATGGTCAGTATTTCAAATCTATGGCTAAGACTGTTTCATGACAAAATTGGATTTTTATTTTATCTCTTTATTTGTCAGGTAATTTGCCGTGTTAGCCAAACTGTCAAGATACTCTGGTTACCAGTTTGCCAGTTGATTTTTCCAGAATGTCACGCTGTTTATCGAAATCATTATAGAGACAGACACCCACACATATAGAGGTTTTTCCAGTCTGTGGATTTTCCAGAGTAATAGGGACACTGTTTCTGTAAATAACCACTGCTGTTGAATTTTCTCAATGATGCAAGCGCCACAAATGATCCTCCATTATATTAAAATGGAGGCCGAACCAGAGGCCGAACAGAGATGAAGCTGACCCTTTTATGGTCACAGATAAAAGGAGCTCAACTATACAAACCATAAATTATGATGCAATAAGTCCCGAACCACCTCACGCTCTCACCACACTCACACACACATAGCAGGATTTCCCCCACAAATTCTATTAGCAGAGGCAGAGACACATGTCCTGACACATCTCGTCTCGTGATCAATTCAGTTATAGATACCGACCTAAATAACATTTCAAATGCTATTACTTGCTGTGTGAAACGGCACCTCTACTCTTTCCCTCAATGCTTCGTGTTATCTTTCCTAAAAGCGTATTCATTTAGCAGAGGCGGCCTTTATTCTCAGGCGAGGCAGCCCACCTGATAGAAATCCCAAATGCCCTAAAGCTTTGGGTCTTGCCGCACAGCATCCACAGAGCACGGCAACTCTTTTGTGCCGTCTCCTGTCAGTAGAGGCCAATTGCATTTTTTAGTTCAGTTACACAGAAGCGCTTCAGCCTCGGGGTGCAGATCAGACACGTTGTTAAGGAGCAGCAACGGGGCTGTGTTGCTGTTGTGAATGCAGGGGGGCTGTTGAGCTCTGCATGCATTCATGCACAGCGAGGACTGCAGGCTACATGTTGTGGCAACAGAGAGAAGGATGTTGACTGTGGGGAAGATGACTGCTCTCTGGCAGCCAAGACACAAGCTGAATGTCACATGACACCAAATGTGAAGGGGGGGGGGCATGCAGCATTCTTAACACAGTTACTGCAAGAAGACCCCTCCCTGCAAGTAATGCATGATGCTGGTAAACCCCAACACTAACATCATCACGCTGACACACAGTCTTTGTTGAGATCCACTGGAACACCGAGTAAAAGACAGTAACCACTCTACGAACTAACGTTGGCTGCTTACATTGATTATGCAGAGATATCGAAAGAGGCTCAGCCCTGTTATTTAGCTGATCACCGGCTGCACCACGACATGCGTCCATAATCCCGCAGAGACGTTCCTCCCAAGTTTCAGACGTTCACCTCAAAAGTTGCTGTAAACCCTTCCTGCTCCTGATGGGGACCTTGTGACGGAGCCTCCCTGACCTACATCCAGCGCGAAAGTGAGCCCGTCTGTTAAAAGTCATTTGCAGCTGTGGATTAAAGTAACAGTGAGAACACAGAAGATAACAGCGTGCACCGGGCGCAACAACGGCACAGCAGCAACAGTTCCGTTTGTCTCAGGAGTGACTCCTCCGGTCTTTTCTTACCACTTCGGCAATAAGCAGCATGCCTTTCCTCGAGGAGACGAACTCTTTGCTCGGGAGAACCGCGAGCAGGAGATTCTGATGCGGCCCACCCGAGCTGGGAGCCTCGATGTCCCCCATGGTTTGAAAAACAGATTTTTGACTCCCCTCAAACGCCAGACAGCCCAAAGATCCACGCAGCGTAGCGGGTTTCAGGGCCGAACAAACAAACAAACACAAACACCGAAATATGTGGCGGAGTGCGGCTTCGCGGCGGTGGAAGCGGAAACAATGACAGCGCGGAAACGCTGCGCGAGCTCCGAAAGGGCGCAACATCTGCTTTCTCCAGATGTGAAACGCGATGCCCCCAGCTGCATGCAGCAGGAATATCCAACACGTGATGTCACAGAAAACGCTTTATTGATAACTTGTTGTTTGCATGAGAATGACGCCAATTTCAGAAGTATCTTAAAAACAAATACATCAGCGTGAGTTTGAATTACAGCTGTAATATTAAATATGCTGAAAACTGGTACAAACTTTGTGATAGAAACGTTTTGAAGCACATTGTACAATACAGCCTTACAAGACCTCAGAGCTCACGGGACAGTAATCAGTGGTGGAGATTGGAACTTGTCAATGCTCACATACAATATTATAGTATAGTATATTATGCTGTATTCATTTAATGTTTGAATCAACTGTTTGACTTCTTGGATTGCTGAATGTGATGTTCTTGAAAAGGATGTAGCTGTCCACACACAGCAGCCCAGCTGCCAGGAGACCAACGAGCTGCAAATAGAGAGCAGATCTCAAACTAAATACATCATCACACTGCAGGTCAACACACACAGAGAGAGAGAGAGAGAGAGAGAGAGGCATCACACAGATAAAAGCAATGTTTGGTTATTAGATTTTATTGACAGCGCACATAATCACACAACTGATATTGCAATTGAAGAAACATGTCTCACCCCTCCAACCAGTGTGCCTGTGAGAGTGTACGTAGTCACAGCCATCAGGCTCAAGATGATAAAGTAGACTGCTGCAAACACTGAATTAAAAACATCCTGAAGAGAAGAAAAGAGAAGAACTTTAAATGCAGCACGTACGAGGCCTATCAAAAAACCTGCAGGGCATTAAAATGCTGTGCTGTAAAACATCACCCACAATGAGAGGCCAAAAGAAGAAAGTCAGCTTCTTGTTGAGTTTGAGCACATACAGCAACAGCAGAAGCAATGTGATCAGAAACTCCAACACTGTGGCTGCAATGTACTTTGGTCTGGACACTACAGCGAAACACACGAATGCCACAAAGAAGGTCATCTAAGGCAGAAAGAGAGAGAATGAATTGTAAAACCACAACTTGAGATTTTCCCCTAAATCGCCTTCCTTCCAGTTTATGCAGAGAAAGAGGAACTGAGCTTCCACTTATCTGTATAACATGTCTCACACAAACAACTGATCAAGTTGCTTCTTTAGCCTCTAAAATATACCTATGCGTCTAGTAAACATAGTTAACTAAAGTATAAATTACATTATTGCCTCATGTACTCCATCTGTACCACTTTCTAATGTGCACAGGACACGTCTTGCTTTTGCAGCACTTCCGTTGCAAACTGAAAAACATTCAAACATTTGCTGATGTGCAGATTGTCTCACCATCTCTGCAACTTTCAGGATTCCCCTCTTGGATTTGAGAAAAGTGGTGTCCACGGTGTCCATTTTAAATTTGTATCCTCTTACACGATGGTGAGATTTCCTTTGCAAGAGACAGCTCACTCGGTCTGTTTCCTGAAACAAGCAATTTCCTTTTAGCTGTAGGTTTAGGAAATGACTGTTAGTAAGAATTTGCACAATGTTTTCTCACCAGCAGCTGCTTGGCGCTACGACTGAAAAGGCTATACAAGACATACGTAAATGAATATGTGCGCTGACAGCAATCTATCAAACTGAATAGAGAGAGTTTGGTTAATGTTCTTTGTAAAACTGATGCTGAGGTGGACATACTATTTAAGATGTTGTCCTTTCTATTGCATCATGATGACTAAATTAACAGCAGCAATAGAGGTTTTAGTGTTTATTCATTGAATTCAGTGAAATTCATGTGTTGACTGTCAGGTGTTCTATGACCCATGAGCAGAACAATGGTAAATTCAATAACAATATATTTTGCCATGTGCGTATGTGCACATCATGCACTTATTGTGAATGTAGCAGCAGCTCCATGGTCCCAAAAATAGTCATGATACAACGCAATAAAAATCGATCACTTTTTTAATTGAAAACCACGTTTTGCAGTACGCACTTAAAAAAGGATACAGACTAAATTCTCACTACTCATTAGGCGTGATCAAAATAAATACATTTCCCTTTCTGCTCTACACCTTTATAGTGAGTTGTAGTTTAAACCACTGACTCTTGATGCAGAACCTTTCCAGAACAGGTAGAAGTTGTGCTGGCTCATTAAAAATCACAGCTGTAAAACCAATTTGCATAATCAATGTTGTTATACAAAAATAATTCCCTTGGTTTTAGTCCATGTACAAAGAATTAAAAAAAATCATATTCTTTTAAATGATAAGGTTGTTTTGCTGTTCTGTAGAAAGGCACGTCTTCAGGTTTTGCTTCCTCTTCCTTCGCGTCTGGTCCTGCAGTGTTGCTCTCAGTGTGGCCAGTCGCACTTCCAGGGTTCAGACTTGGGCACTTTGAGACACTTTCCCAACTTCTCACAGCCTGCAGGCGCCCAATTCTGCAACAGTAAGCACAAGAGTATAAAGTTATCAAAGATAGGATTTATTTACAGGAAGATATTACTATCTCGTAAAAGTTTAGCTGTTTGTCAGTGGGGGAAGGAAAAAACAAACAAAAAAAGCAGATAGATTTTGTCTCCTGTCCTGTGCCATGATGGCCTTGGGCTATTAGGTGGCCACAGTTTCCTGTCCCATATCCTTTATGTCTGCTTCTTTTCCAAGTTTTTTCCTCTGGATTAGCAATAGTGTGCATCCTGCACCATTATATAAATATTTATCCACCATGTTTAAGATTTTTCACAAGAAAAGGCTTATTTTATTGGAACAATAAGGGGGTACACGGAATTGTATCATATTAGCAGAATTTATTTCTAAAACAATCATCACTGAGTGGTAATATTACAGACTCCGTTTCACACTGCACAATTGTTTTCAGCATGAATTTTAGTCTTCTTTTTAGTAATCTGAAAACACCCAATGTTAAACTTGTCAAATGCCAATTTCTTTTAAGTGAAAAACAGAACTGAAAAGGCGCTGGAATGCAAATAATTAAATATTCAAAATTGTCTCCATCACAGACAAAAATGGAAAGTGTTATTGAAACGGTTTCCAACCCCACCCAACAAATAAGAGGATAATGGCACCAACAGATAACGGCTTGCTTGAGATAGAAGATATGAAACGCATGACACAGGATAAGACATTATATTATAGAACATTGCAAACATGATTCAATGTAACCCTACTTAAAATTGTGTTTATTTTCTCCACCACAAGGGGGCAGTGCTAAGCCACAAATGAATCGTCTGTGGGGGTTTCTCTACTCTCTACATTCTCTACTGCTCAATTTAGCTCCTTTTAAAAATCATCCTAAAGGAGATATTACCCCCAGATTAAGTGCAGATTAAGGCCAGATTAAATCCAGATTAAGGTGATGATATGAATGATTACTCGCTCCAGAACGAATGAGTTAGTAACAGTAATATGAAACTAAAAGCTAAATCTGTTGAAGTGGAACAGTAATAGACTTGCAGGTTTTATGCAGACTGAAAACAGATAGCAACTCTTCTCTTATGTGTTCATTGATTTGATGTAGTGCGACAGGAAGATGAGGTGCAAACGCGCCTGACTTTGAAGGCTGGCCCGAAAAGAAACACACAGCATATGGTGTGAAAAGTGAACTGGGTAGCTTTGTTTCACTGCCTCTGGATACAGCGGGGAAATAGTTAGCTGCTACACACAATGAAGCCCGTGTCCACAAAATAATAATTATTTTATGCAATTACAATAAAGACCATTGTGAAAGTAAAATATATATTTGTTTATGTTATGCGAGTCTCACCATCACGGCCAGGTCGCACATGTTGAGCTGGGGCATCCCGGGCACCAGAGTCTTTTTATGCTGCTCCACAACCGGAGAGATCCTGCTCAGCACATCCAGGTACTCCTTAGTCGAAACACTGCGCACACACAATACCCATGGTTAGTAAGAATTTCAACTAACAATTTGTTTCATTGTCTATTATCTGCCGGGGTTGTTCTGTGGGGACTAACTGAAATGAAATGTCAAGAAATAGTGAAAAAAGGTTCAACACAATTTCCCAGAGCCTAGCATGATGTCTTTAGTTGTCTTGTTTTGTCTGACCAAAGGTCCAAAAGATATTGAATTCACAATGATATATGACAAAGACAGGCAGCAACTCCTCACATTTAACAAGCTAGAGCCAATGGGTGTTCAGTCAGAATTGACAGTGAAACAACAACAAACAGGCTTGTAAATACGCACACACACAATTCCACATACACAGCTGTTGTTTCCCTATATATTAACGCATAGAACAAACCTATATCGTAGCAACCGCAAAGGGGCAGTTTCTATTCTGAAAATGTTTAATTGTCCATTTGTTTCAGCGGTTGTACTATGAACTGAAAAGCCTAACACTCAACCACTCGCACGAATACACACATACACACTGATGAATATGCCAAAATGTGTGCCTTTCCTGTCAAGGAGTGTGTGCACTGAATGCTTTATGCACATGTATCCAGTCCAAGCTTTACTCATTATATCAAAGTGGGGGACATGTTGTATCCATAAACACACACACACACACACACACACAGTCCAGTCGGCCACTCTTTGGGAAAGCGCACTCAGCAGGGTGAACTATGTAACCCCTATCCCATCCCCTGTCTCTCAATTACTGCTGTTGGACACCAGTGAGCCCGAGCACCTCTGTGCATTATTATATTCAGTGTGTAAAACACAGGGGCCCTGAAGGCTTTCAAAGGAACGCTGCTCTCAATAGGACCTGTAGGGTTAATGGGCTGTGTGTGTGTGTGTGTGTGTGTGTGTGTGTTGGGGGAGTGGGCGTCTGGTGGCGTGACACACGGACAGACAAATATCAGCAGTGCAATTACACCCCTGATACACTCGCCGGCAGCACCTGTGCCAGCCTTCCATCCTCCCTCCACTGCAAACCCAACCCTCTGATTGGCCCCTGGGGAACATGTGCATGTGTGTGAGGTGAAGTGTCAATTAGAGTAATAACCCCAGGCCCTGTCCAGCTCACACCTACCCTCCCTCTTAGATCTCCCACAGGGCAGCAAGGCTTCCTCCATCAGCCAACACCTGCTCCTTTCCTTGATACTCTCAGTCTTTACTTTCCCCTACAATTACTCGACTGGTAGTGCACTGGCTGCAATTAGTCTCTCTCCTGGTGTGCCACATTCGTCAGAAGCTAACTATTTACGCATTGTGAGCCCAGCTGATAGGGAGGAACCAGATTACTCCCCTCAGTTCAAAATCAGACGTTCAGATTCAATTTCTTCAGCTATCTAAAAATCGCAAATTCTGCTTTCGCCCGATCTTGATCAGCAAGAGGGATATTTCATTCCCTTCCCATCTGTGCCCGCTGCTCATTGTTGCGACTCACTTTGTAATAAGTGATGAAGCAACTTAATAGAAGTAAATGTATATGGGAGATTCATCAGACTGCTATAAGTATTCGGTTTCTCCATACAAGACTGCAAAACTTGCATAAGACACTACGTTCACTATTGTTTATCTATGCGCTGAAAATCTTACAGTGCAGACCTCTGAATAAAAAACTATTAATATCATTTGTTTATGCCCCCTCTGCAAACAAATAATAAAAAGCCCACAGTCAGCACAGCTCATTATCATGATTATAACCCTTAGCCTACTGGTGTAGAGGCACATTCTGGAATAATAAGCAGGCTGTATGCAAATGGAGTCTTTTGATTTATAATGTATGGCACCCAAGGGGGATGGGGGCATTGCTCAGGTGTGTCACCACTCTGATTACCGATTCATAACACTATTGCTGGAACACACACACACACACACACACACACACACACACACACACACACAGACACTACACACACAAACAACCACGCAGTAGCAGAAGGTGGGGGAATTGAGGAGACAATCAAATACATCTGTCCTGCCTACACCTCCCCTCCACCATCTTCTCCACCCCGGTGGAAATTGAGCACTTCAGTAAGGACTATTGATTGGGGACACAAGAGCGTGGTGGCAGGCAGCAGATGAGGCCAGACTGTGCAGGGCTGCCTGCAGTGTCGGGGCTGGGACTGCACTCTTGGGGCTCTGGGGAACGTGAGCTGAGCTAGGTGGTGAGAAAGTGGGATGTGTTAACCTCACGGCCTTAGGTCACACGGGTGGAGGGCGATGCGGACAGCAGCAAAAGGGCTTTGAACAAATCCAATGGGGCTGCAGGTAGACGCAGATCTGGTTGGGTCTGCATTTCATCCTGGACAGGTGGACCACCAATACAGGCCTCGTCATCCTCCAACTCCAATCAAATGTGCCTTAAACAATGGCAGCTGGGCCTCCCTTTGTAATCAGTTATTAGACAAAAGAAAAACTAACAAATTCCTAGATTGCATAATTATAATCTACACTGTTTGCCTTGGTGACTGTGCTGGACTGGGGATTGTGTGTGTGCGTGCTCTTTGCTATATCACAGGCTGCGACAGTAGTGAAGGTATGTGTGCAGACAGGCCCTACATCATCTTAAGTGGCTCTTTAGGTGCAGACAGAGATTAATGATGGCCAGGCAGCCAGTCCAGCTGGGGGACCGAGGAGCACACGGACAAAACGCACTCATACACATGTACGTACACACACACACACACACACACACACACACACACACACACACACACTTAACTAGGATGGAGGAGAACGGTCCCGGTGGATGCAGAGGGACAGCAGCTGAGTTTTGAGATGTGAGCCAAGGTGCACAACAGTAGGTGGACAGAGAAAGGTAGCAAGGGAAAAAGTGAGACAAAAGTCTGGAGAGGAAGGGGACTGAGTGGATAGAAGAAGAAGGAGAAGAAGAAGAAATGTGCATGAACAGTGAAGAGGTCATGTGGAGGTGTGTGGGGGGAGAGTGACCTTGTAGACGAACTCAATGACCCTGGTGAAAAATGAGTGTGCTCTTTTGGTTGGAATGTGTGTGTGCGCGCGCACATCTAGCACTCATGCGTACTGACTGGTTTGTGATTTTAAATTTTATTTATTATTATTCCAAGTGAATAGCAAGGCTAAAAAGGTGGGCAATTGAAAAACAGCATTAATGTTTTATCATCCAATCTCACTTCAGAACTGAAAGGAGTTCGAGCAGTGGAGGCAAAGAGTAGATAAGACCAGAGCAAAAAATGAGAGACAGAGCTGCAGAAGGCAGAAAAGAAAGGTCAGTCCAGGAGGTTTTATGGCAGGAGGGAGCCAAGGCGAACACTGTGCACAAAAGGGATATTCTCTCATCAAAGCTATTTTGAGATTATTTTAATGTATTAGTCATGGTGTCAGCTTGCATAATTTTTTCCCCCTAAGAGATCAAATAAATATTCTACATTGACAGTACGCAGGAAAAGACGATGCTCATCTATCTTTGCATCCTTATTTAGTAATAGTCTCAGGTCAGCCGTGGCTGTCTGTGTCCTCTGGCATCACTCTCTCCTTTCAGCAATTCTTAACTCTTCTCTGAGCCGAAGCAGAGACACAGAAAAACGCCATTAAACAGCACTCGCTCTCAATTTAGACCTGAACAATTTATCTTGCAATTTTAACCTGCAGCGGTGCACCGGAGGGTTGAGAGCCAGATAGTGATCTTTAAGGAGCTGTTTGCAATCACAAAGAGAAGGGTGTAATCAGGCGCGCTCTGGCTGAGCGGATCAATCCGCCGCCTTCTTTTTCATGCCACTGAATCAGCATTGATCTCGTACACATTACACTGTGCTACCAACAGGCAAACTGCCTTCCTCTTCTCACCTCTCTCCTGTTCATGTTCCAACATCCCTTCACTTGTTCCTGGTTGACTCCCCTCCCCTTCCCTCTGGAAATCAGCTGTAAGTGGAGTTTCAGGGAACTAACCTGATAGGGAACCTTTCCCCAGGATCCCGTCCCAGGTGGAAAATGATTGGCTGCATTGTGTGCTCTTTCTGGTCGTGAGTAGTCACACCCGGGACCTCTTCACCTGGACAGAAGTTGATACCCTGTAAGAGAAAACACACAAAAGACACACATCTTTTGTTTGTTGTTTTTTTTTACTAACAGCTACATATTGATGTTAATATACGTGTTCTCCCAGTTGCAATGTATTCAAGCACAGTTCTAATACAGCTGAGACTTTATCAAGTTAACCTCCATCTAAATGTCAGAACTTTGTGTATAATAATGTAACTCAAGCAGAGTAAGGATTAGATTAGTGACTGATAATACAGGATTCTGTCTTTCGAAGGCAACAATAATAAACAGACATCTGTTTGTTCAAACAAAATCTGACATCCAATTGTTTTAGCTGCAAAGCTCTCATAAATTAAATATGACAATCTGATTCCTCTACAGAGCAAGCTAACATAATATTTGAGGTCAGTCCCTCAGGTAAGAAAACAATATATTTGCTTGAACTCTTTATGCACCACACAAGTGAAACAAAATAAAAACACAATCCTTACATCCCATTTTCTCAATAATTGTTGAGGTTGTTTTGCTCTCTATGACTTTTCTTAAACCTCTTGCTTTCGTTGCCATGGTGTGTGTCCAGTTTGCTCAATTTTGATCTCATCTCAGTCTGTAATTTGATTCTTTTAGATGAAACACGTGTCCACAAGGACTTTTCTCGGTGTTTAATCATGTACAGTGTAAAAAAAAACCAAAGCAACAACTGTACAGAACTCAGCTAAAGAGGCTTGCAACCACCTTCAACTCTGAACTCAATGCTTAATCTCATTCCAGTACAGCCTGTCATCATCTTCCAATCCGTTGTGTTATTTATGCAGCTACTTTTGGTGCATCATAAAAAGGGGTTGGAGTAGCCGGCAAAATAGAGGACTTTCTTCCTCTTGCTGCCTCCCCTTAATCTCTCCACGCCTTTGCTCCTGCTCCCCGACTCCATCCTCATGAGCCTGGCAGTGATCGCAGCCTGATTGAGTCACACTCACTCCTCTAGAACCCCCTGGAGGTCTGACAGACACACACACACACACACACACACACTTTGTGATGAGCACAACTAATATTGAGAAAGCATTCATCTGTAAGGCACTGTTGCTGCCCCCCTCTGAGCTCACTCAACGGAGCACCTCAAAATACATATAGAAGAGAGAGAACGGGAGAGCAAGAGTGAGGACAGATCCCACGGGGGGGGGGGGGGGGGGGGGGGGGGGGGGGGGGGGG
>JAVQJF010106173.1:0-27082 GCA_036023855.1 Gadopsis marmoratus
ACACACACACACACACACACACACACACACACACACACACACACACACACACACACACACACACACACACACACACATACAACAAAATGGGCCTGAGCTGAGGGGAGGAGGGAGTCACACACACACACACATAATATGTATAGATGCAAAGACGCACACAAACAGATGGATAGTTGCCTTAAGATACTAGTTTATATTCAAATGAATCACATGAAAACATTAAGAATGAAATATGTTAACTAAATTAAGACTTAATTAAGACAAATTTCTTCAGTTTGGTGCAGCTAATAATAGATGTTACTATTTCTAAAATAATACTTTTAAGCCAAACTTCAAGCATCATGGGGATGTAGGCAAGGAGCCTTTACTGACTTTACTGCTATAAAGTTGTCAGTGACAGTGAAGCATCCCTAACTGTCTTTTAAACACTTTTCTTGTTGTCTACATTTGCTCTCCCTCCTGTTTGGCCTGTGCGGTGCATTTCGTCTTCTACAGACACCAAGCAGGTTACAACATATGCTAAGAATTATTTTTAAATACTGTTCGACCCATGTCTGCAGAGAGCAAAGCTTTTGGGAATAGGACAAGCGCACCATCTGTGGTGTAGTCCTCCATCAGTTCTCTATCTCATGAAACAGCCCTCCTCCTCCTACTCTCCAATTCTTGTTCCCCCTCTCTCTTCCTTCAGATTACTTCCTTCTCAGTGTTCCTCCATCTGTCATGGCGGCTGTCTGAACAAACAAACACACGAGGGTCCACGGCGAGCCAGACGGCGTGATGTGGGATTGTTTGCTTTGGTTGCTCCCGTGCGGGGAGAAAGTTTTCTTAAGAGGCACACAGAGGTCTGGAGCTCAACGGAGAGACCTCAAAACAATTATTTACCCTCCTGCCTCCAGCGCCTGGGCCCTTTCCTCTCTTCCTTGGACGAGGAACAAGGGGATGGACCCGTTCTTGGTTCTGAAGGGAGGAAAAGATGTGGTCCACAGACAGAGAGAGGCTTGGCTCTCAATTTATGGGCTGTGATTGGTTTTCTAGATTATTGATTGATACAGTTAATGCTGAACGTGGAGACACTGCACATCATACAGCCAATCTTGCACTCTAGCAATTACACACATGTTTCCTTGAATGCGACAGACAGAACAACAGAGCTGTACTGCTTTTTTTTTTTCCAGTCCCTAACCTCTTTCACCCACTGGCAACCTTGACAGTCTTGCCATGCTCTTATTCTCCTACCTATAATCTCTACTGTCCCTATGCCTTCCTGGTACGATCAAACACAAATCAACAGATATCACTGTCCCTCCAATGCAGCCATTAGGCTCAGCCTCTATCTGAATTTAAAGTGTCTCCCCCGTCGCTCCCCTGCCTGTAAATATGCACATGTTTGACTGTGAGGTCAGCGAGGAAGACAGGAACTGGGCCGAAATGCCTACTTCCTGGAGGAGACGGGCGCAGCAGGGGGGCTCTACCAATCATGCGTCAGCACAGAGACATTCTCAGATACACGCCGTCACACATCAGAGATGAACAATAAAGCAGAGAGGTGAGTGAGAGGGTGCTCACAGGAAGTGGATGATTTCACTTGTTGAGGTGTGAGGCCTGTGATGAACAGATATGCAGGTGTTAATATCCTGCAGAAAGGAAATAGTTGTACGCTTTACTGACCTCCGCTGAGCACGGGGCTGTCCTCAGCTTTCTCACAGAATTCTTAATTCCCAGCTGTCCTTCAGACTACATAGTAAGACTAGACACTGAAGCACTTCTTTGTTTATGTTCAGCAACATGAGGCTCAGAAAGCCTGCAAGATCACCTGTAGAACTATAGCGCCATCTTGTGTTATATATGATTCCTCTTTGTTTCCAGCACTGTGACAATATATACATATATTTTAAGGAGCACACTGGAGACTGACACATTTAAGAAATTCATACTTTTGGAGTGAAATTTTGGGTTTAAATTGTGTTTCATAATGTTTTCATGATTCTCATTAAGTCTTTGTAAACTAAGAATCTAGGAATGATGTTCATGTTTCTAAGAGATGAAGATGGAAGATAGCGAGATAAGAATAAGTCTAGTAACCCTTGTTAAAAAGTAAAGTGTGTCTTCTGATATATAGTATATCTCTTTGTCCGTCCGTCATCTACATTTCATTGGCCTTTGCATCCTACACATGTTTCACAACCATTGTCTTTTATAATGTGATTTTTTTTTTCGGGTATCTTTGATACTTTTTACCTTGTCTGCTCTCTGAAAAGTTTTTTCATGCTCATGTGCAGTGGTGGAATGTAACTATGTACATTTTACTCCAGTACTATACTTAAGTGCAAATCCAAGGTGCCGGTACCTTACATGTGTTAGGCACCAGGCACCATGAATCTTTGATTTTGTCTGAAGTGTTCCTTTATGGGTTGATTTAAATAAAAATTGGATTATTATAGAGATACGTGGTTGTCACAGGACAGCGATGCTACAAGCATTTGATGATAATATAGAATATGATGCATTTCTGTAGATTAAATTACCCACAGTATATATAGTAGTTAGAATTAGCTCAACCGTAAACATGTACAGTAGTTAAATGCAACATATACATTAATGCAGCAGTAATATTAACCACAAAAAGTAAAACACTGACAGGGAACATTTTGCTGCACTTTTACTTTTGATACGTTTAAGTACATTTTGCTATACTTACATACTTATAAACCCACTTAAGTGAGGTTTTGAATACAGGACTTTTTCTTGTAGTGGAATATTTTCACAATGTATCAGTACTTTTACTTAAGTAAAGGACCTACTTCTTCCATCACTGCATGTGATTCAGTTTTCTTTTTCTTTGTCCTCATTTTCTAATACTGTAGATCTTAATGTCAGACACTGCATACCTGTCTCCATCTTGATAAAGATGTGTGGACCAGCAACAAAGATGGAAGTAAGTCCAGGCCTTATCATTCTTTCCCTCACAAAGTCTTATGTGTTGCATTCTTGTAAATATATAAGCCTGTGTGCACCTATGACCTAGTGTTTTGAGCCACATATCTTGTGATAGCAACACACTCTGGTTCAATTCCGACTGGGGTGCTTTTGCTGCATATTTCCGCCCTCACTCTCCTCTCATCTCTTTTCTGTCTATCAAAAAAAAGAAGAAAATCTTTAAAAACAACATGAAGTCATTTTGTCCCATAACTTGCCGAGTGTTGTCAAGATGTGGGAAAAGTTGTTCACAAGCAACCCAGTCAGAGTGATCCAATCATGGCAATTTGTATGCCCTTATTACTGTTCAAAATCTTCAAAATATGATGAAGCAGAAATGCTGTAAGCAGTTGGCAATGGTAACAGAACAGTTAATTTACATGCAATTACCTCAAATAACCAGAGCTGGATCCCTGGAGCACCAGGAGGGTATTTGTTTTTCCTGGGGGATTCGTCCTTCAACCACAGCAGCACAGTTCAGGTTTCTGCATCATTGAACCCTGCTGATTTGTCCTTCGACAAGACACTGAATCCCTTTAGCTCCGGGGGAGGTTGTCCTGTAATTAATCCTGACCTCTGATCACCCTGGAGGATGGCAAACATGAGGAGAACTTCCCTGCTGGGATCAATAAAGTACATTAAGGTTAAAGAGAATAGCACAGTACAGTAGCTGGTGACTATTTCCACCACTAGGTGTCAGCTCAGATTTACCATAGAACTGTAGAGGCACAGGCAGGAATCCTGAAATGACTTTATAACACACAAACACTGAATATGCTGTTCTACATCCAATGCAATTACATACATAATAACATGCCCTATGGCTTATGAAGTATTTTTGCTTTCTTCAAAATATGTATCAGGAGACGTGCCTGGTTTTCCTTTAATAAAAAGCTTCTCAAATGTTAGAATCCTTAAAATGATGTGACACATAGTCAGTGCAATAATCCACACTGAAAACAAAAGACACATTTATAGATATGAATGTTTTTGGACCTAATTATATAAATCAACATGTTTGTATAAATGTATTTATGAGATGCTGTAGCATATATTAAAAAAAAAAAAAACTACAGGTAGCAATCAGAAGCGGAACAATTTCTGTTTCTTCTAATCAGTAATCATCTTTATTTAATAGACAGGTAATCAGTGCAGACAAGGATAATGATTAACAGCACTGTCTGTCAAGCAGCAGTTTCATGATCTTCTCTCAGCATTTTTCACTAGAATCATAGGAAGATAAAATGCTGTTGTAAAAATATAACAGGATCAATACCATGGGGCATGCTATGAGCAAGACAGGGAGACAGGATAAACACGATGATACTTCTCTGTCTAATAAATGTCAATTTATTTATTAAAAATTTTTCCTCGGGGCTCCATCATATGTTAACGTCATAGAAACTTGAAACGTGACCAAGATATAATGGAGAATGACATATGATTTGAGTCGTTCCGCATACTTTTACTGCATGTGTTAAACTGCCACAGTCACATTCTCATTCATAATTAAAGAAAAAGTTGACTCCATGTTTCCTGTTGCCGGGTACAAGATGTCTGGGTGTTCTGTTGTAGACTTCCCCCATTTCCCTGGGAGTCCGTGCCCGTCAGACCGTTTTTAGGCAAAGAGGCCACTGAGGAAGGGCTGTCAGCGGATATGGATGTTTCCAGAGCTCATTAAAGGGTTGTCTGCTGCATGCCAGGCTCTGGGAGACAGAGCCGGAGATAGAAAGCAACATCATAAAGGAATTCCATCCATCATGTTCCTCCATGACATTAATATCTGTCACACACCTCTGACAGTGCAATACTGCACCCCTGGAGTGAGAGTGAGACATCTTTCTATCATAGAGTTGCAACGCAAGCCAAGAGGGATGGTGTGTGTGTGTGTGTGTGTGTGTGTGTGTGTGTGTGTGTGTGTTCATGTTAATGTGCAAGTGTTCCTGTGCACTTACATTTGTTTGAAGGAGAGAGGGAGGGTTTACGGATGTATCACATCTTCTGCTTTGTTCC
The DNA here is from genome assembly GCA_036023855.1 of Gadopsis marmoratus. Classification (NCBI taxonomy): domain Eukaryota; kingdom Metazoa; phylum Chordata; class Actinopteri; order Centrarchiformes; family Percichthyidae; genus Gadopsis; species Gadopsis marmoratus. The sequence continues at coordinate 4,990 of JAVQJF010106173.1, forward strand.
TGTTGTCATAAAACACTGACTGTGATATTGCGGCAAGTGTATGCACTTTCCCCCCCACCGGAGTAGCTTCAGTAGTATTCTGCACGAAGGCAGCGTTTTCAATACACAAACCACTTCAGGCTGTTGAACCAAATCTGGAATTTAGAGCACTACTGCGGGATGTTTACAACTAAATGATTCATAATGTGCAATATGAGGGTGGAGCAGCAATATTAAGGTGAAAGCACTGTACTCAGCACATGTTGGATTTAAACATGGGCCCTTGCTGTACGTGCCCCCCCACCCCTTCTCTTCGCTGAGCTGTATGTGATGAAGCAGAAATGTCCCCAAACCTATTTTGCAAGTTCTCTTTCAGAAAGGCTTGCTTGGATCCCAGAGGAGAGATTCACTTCTGCGTGACTTTCCAACTCTGCTTCTGCCTCAAAGAGATTCTGTGTCTTGCTCGAGGACTCATCAGCAACAGAAACTTGAAGTGGATGAAGGACTGTTTTGCTGTTCATTTTGCCCTCCTACTACACAATCAAATAGAAGTCAAATATAAATAATCCAAACATGCATCACACTAAAACTGCATCTCAGCCATAGTGATGGAAATATTCACATCATGTTACATAAAAGCTGTAATACCACAATGTGAAAATCCTCAATTACAAGTAAAAATACATAAATACCTTCAGTAAAATCAAGTATCAAACACAAAACTACTCATTATGCGGAGTGTGTTATCATTATATTAGGAGGAGGAGATTGGGCTGCGTATTAGTTATATATTATTGAACTTTTTTAAATTATAAGTGGCATTTTCATGTTGGAGTTGGGTGAGATGAAACAAATATTAACTTCTTCTATTTCCGTGATGCTGCTGTGTATTTTAAGTAAAGTAGTAAAGTAATTTAACTAAGTAACAAGTACAAGCTCAGTTCAGCTCAGTTCAAGTTGTATTTTTGTCTGCACAGGAACCGGCAATCCACTCAATGAAATTTAAATAGTACTTATACAGTACTTGAGTAAATGTACTTAATTACTTCCCACAACTGCATTTCAGCATGTTATCAGCTATTGTATTTTAATATTTGTTAAATCTGTTGTTTGAGTCATCTACTCTTTTCTAAAGCACGTTGCGCTGCATTTTGTGTATGAACGCCATCATTTGACATTTCAATCTAACAACAGGTCAATAAATTAAACATTGATGTCAGGTAAACAAATTGCCTGTGACAGCCGCGCTTCTTTTTGGCAGTAGTGTCTGAGCCCAGGCTATTACCCTTTCACACCTCTGGTTAACACTCCCCTGATTGAAATCAAGCACTGAAGAATACAGCTTGCATTCACATTATGGGATCATTAGAGGCTTTATTCCCCTTGTGCCGAACATCAAGTCTCCATTTGAACCTTCGCTCCCTGTCTCTCTCTGCCTGAATCATAACTAGACTCTGAAGTTTTTGACCTGAATAATCAGCCAATAAAACTGTCAAATCAAGCTATGGTGTGGATGGCTTTTCAATTGCACAACCCCAAAGCAGATCTATTTACTATACAGATAGCTTACACTGAGTCCAGAGTGTAATACACCACGAGTTGTGATCATCTGTTACTCATATTGTAGTGCTGCATGTTGCCTGCTGCATCCTTATTATGGAATTTCTGTCAGCTTTTTTTTTGCAAATCCTTTTCAGGAACATGTGGAGCACCCGGCAAGGATGTTTTGACATGAATTGATTGAATGTGTTGCAGGGACTGAACCTGTGCACGTTTGAGCTTTTTAAAGACCATTCTAAGGACATATATTGTGAGCATCTCCTTCACTCTCTTCCTCTGTCTGTCTTTTTCCTCTTCCACCCTGTCTCTTACTCCACCCTCCTCATATCCCCTCAGATTGCTGCAGCAGCACAGCGCTGACTGGCTCTGACAGGACTCTCCTTGGACCTCTCCTCCGGGCCATTTGTCAGCAGGCAAGCCTCGCACCGCAGAGAACAGATTGGCAGTTGACTGTAACGGCGTTCAACGTGAACGAGCATGGGCACCGTAGGGGCTGTGAATGAGAAATAATACAGAGCCGAGTTGAGTAAACATGATCCTCCAGCATAATGAATCAGTTCACAGCACTTCCTTGACAACAGAAGCCTGTCGGGCATAAATGAAAACACATGCATAAATATTCTCCCTGGTTAATATTTTATCAGTTACGCCCGCCCTGCATCCACATGAAACACCACAAAGTGATGAACCAGCATCCATCTGAACGGTGACCATATGTTGTTCCACATTGCTCGTTCACTGTCTGTGAGTTCAGTGAGGAGCACAGCTTGTTTTCTACAAGTCTCTTCTTCCAAGGTGATTAATCATAATTTCAGACGTAACACTGAAGTGAAAAAAAAAACACCTTAATTCTCCTGAGTGTTGTTTTATTTGCCGTTCGACACCCTTAGAACTCCTGCAGCAAGAAGGGTTTCATTAAACACCCATTCTGCGGCAGGATACTTAAATCACAGCTGGTGTAAAAGCATGGGTGACTAGTGTTTTTATAGATGAGAAAGGAGATATGTGGTTCTAATTAGACCACTGGCTATCTCAGCGGACCTCCTGTCACTGCCTGTGCCCAAACCCTCTCTTTAATTACTCACAGAGAAAAGAGGATGTCAAGTGAAAATAGCAAGTAGGCTCCATGTAAGACATGCTGGATGATTTCCGCTGTGGGGCAGCAGAAATTCAGACTACAGCACTGGGAAGGATGCTTTAGACACACAATCCATCACTGACAGCTGAATGCAACTTTGAAAGAATAATTATTATAGTAGCATAAAAATCGGAAATGTATTCTAAATTACAAGACTGAAGCAGCATTTATTTCCTTTCATATCATACATTTTAATTTGTAGCCATGCTAACGACATGGCTCTTGAGAATGTTTGGTCCAGACTGAAAAATCTCAACAACTACTGGATGGATTGTCGTGAAGTCTTGCACAGACATTCAAGGTTCCCATATGATAAATCCTAATGATTTTGGTCAGTGTCGGACCCTGACATATCTTCTAGCTCCACCATGAGGTTGACATTTGTGGTTTCAGCCTTGGCTGCACTTTGTGTTCAGTGCTAAATGTTAGCATGCTCACATGCCAAGTTAAGATGGTGAACATGGTAAACATTATACCTGCTTAACATCAACATGTTAACTTTGTCATTGTGAGTATGTTAGCATGCTGACATTACCATTTAGCTCAAAGCCCCTCTGTGCCTACATACAGCCTCACAGCCGATAGCCTGGCTGCATAGACTCTTGTTTTGACTCCTTAAATAAGAAACTAAGATCTACCATGGCCTCAGACTTAATCTACCTTCTAATCATATTAGTGAAAAGCACATGCACTCTGTTTGGAGCACTTTTACTCAGTTATGATTATACTACAGAATGCATTTTTGGCAATAATTTAATAGTAATCTCCAAGTTGTACAGCTCCATGTGGATATTGTGCTGCTCCGGTGTTTGCAGCCTGTTTTTGAAAATGAGTGTGGAGATTTTCCAGGCTGACAACTGATGGGGAAAACCTTGCACTCTGACACACCTGTGGCACACCACAATTACCCGCAAGTCCCAGAATTGTAAGTGAGAGCGAGTGGTGCATGCACACCTCCACACGGGGAGAAACCAGAAAGAAAGAAGCCAATAAACTAACAGAAAGTTGATGTTTTCTCAGGGAGAAAAACAAGACAACGCTGCATTCTTCGGCTTGTTGGTGGGTCGCACACCTCCTCAGTTACCATGGTAACAGCCGTCCCTGTGGAGAAGGGTTCCGGCTCAATCCCGGAGGCCACCGTTTGATTGAATGGTTGTCAGGATGCAAGACGAGTGATGACGTATGTGAGCCATACTAACAGACACACTTCACACAGAGGCACAGTTAAGAGCAATAAAAGGTTTATGTAGTGCAGCCATGTGTGTATACAGCATGTGGTAATGAGCGGGTCGCCAGGGGGTCTAGAAGGATTTTTGCTGGCTTGAGAAAAATATAAAGGTGTCTTCACACCTCAACCTATGCATACCTATGCAACATATGCATATTTTATGGCAGGAATTCTCTAGAAATGAATGTATGCATAAAAAAAAATAACCTATCACTGTTTGTACATGTATTAGGTATTTACTGCAGTCCCAATTTGTATATTCAGCAGACACAGCAATGCGTTTTAACAATGATGTGCAAAGGTTAACATAATACCTTCCTCCAAATTGAAAAGGGATTGCTGTCGTTTCTGGTAACAACCTGAATCTTTTTTTCCCCCCGTTTCCTGCCAACTTCTTGCTTGCACACGCTAATAAGCAATACCAATAAATGAGCAACAAGATATCAGTGTAGATGAACATTTTGTGAGAGCTAAAGATGTGGCAGACACAGGGAGCTGCATTTAAAAGGCACATTATCAAAATATGTGCTATGTCTTTCTTGCCTTTGTGCAATGTGAAGTCCATTTCCAGTGATAATTAAACCCTTACCACATTTTTATCTTCTTACCTCTACTTTGCATAATTATCCCCAGGCGACTTTCTAATGCATTGGAGTTGAACAGCTGGATTCTGAAGACAAAGCTACTTCCAAAGGATATAATGTACATGCAGAGAAAATTGACTTTTCAGTTTGTGGCTATCATCACCGGCTCATCTGACCGAACTATAGGCACATATGCGCATTCATTATGGCACTTTGTATATAACAGCTTTTTAACTCTCAAGCCAGCATAATGTGAAAATATGCAGTCCTTTTTTCTTTTATAACAGCAATCAGCTGTTATTAGGTCATGATGACTCTGGCTAACATCCAGGAACGCTGTCACCAACAATTACAAGCAAAACTACTCATGGGAAAACAAAACAGCTCCAGATCAACCAATATTACTGCCCTTATATCAGAGAACCATTTGCGCTATCAGTAAGTGACTGGGAGAAGCAATAGTGCCAGCCAATTGCACAAGTGGTTCGCTAATGCTACGGTTAAGTTTATGACCCCCTAAAACAGCCTGTTTCATTAGAGGTGAGTGCGGAGCATTGAAAGGTCACAGATGTGTTTTTTTAGACATACAGCAGTCATACCACAGAATGCCATAGTAGCCTTAATGCGTTGTGAGTGCAGGAAACATTTCAAATCTGAGACATTACAAATGGCCTTGCACCATCTTGCTGATTCAGTCATGAATAGATAAATGCAAAGGTGGGATTGTGCATGTCTGTGCATGCTTTCAGTTTTAGGCTAATGGCAGCCTGCTTCAGTTTTAGACCTTTGCAATGAAGAAATTGTCAGTGTGGTCAAGGTTTGCACTTTTCTTAGTGGTTATTCAGGCATTCAGGATTAGGAGTTGAGTTGAAGATTAAGATTTCACTCAAATTAAGACATTTCTTTCCCTCACTTGGCCCTGGTGGTACCTAGCCAATACAGATAGTGTTGGTTGTATTTGAGATATGTGGCTTTGAGATTTCTACCTTTACAATGGAGGTGAATGGAATTTAATTTGTGGTGCATGCAGCACAGAAAAAGGTTAATTATTTATCATTTTAAGCATCTATAATCAATATTTGTATATCATCAATGTATCACGAGACTACTTGTATGTGAAAGATATCGCTCAAAGTGATGAACCTACAGAGAATTATCACCGACTCTAGAGTTACCCAGAGCTGTACGGAGCTTTATAGCAACTTTCGGGTTTTTGTTTTGGTTACCAGCCCACAACTTTGATCTTTTGGTTCATTCTCACCACTGTCATTAACTTTGTCGTTGGCAGCTAGATTTCTTTTTGTAGGGAATAAGCTCTAAAAATCCACTGCACACTACCAGCAAAGTTAGCAACTTGCTGGTGAACACAGTGGCAAAGAACCAGTTATTTCCCTCAGGAGTTAGTGGAGACCAAAACTAAGAGGTGAGAGCTAAGAGTGAATGACCAGGTGGACACAAACATGGCTCCAAATGAATGCTAATGTTGTTCCATATCTGCCGGATGCCTGAATAGGCAACCTTTTCCTAACAAGCTCGACATATCAACTTAAAAGGTAATGATACGTCCGTGATGTATAGTGATGTGTCGTTCATGAGCGTATCGTTCGTTGAAGTACTCTTTTGATACAAACTAGTAGGAATGACTCATCTCAGAGAGTAATTTGTTATAATAATGAATAGTAATAATAATAATATATGAGTTTCAGTTTTTTTCTCACGTGACAGCTACACAGGCTGAGTATTGGACTCTAACCCCCGAATTTTAATTGGAACTACTTTACACCAAAGAACCTCTTCACATGAAAACTGTTGACAGGATTATCCACAGTGTTATTTGGGTAACCCTAACATTCTCTTGTTTTTCTTCGTAGCTAAAACATGTCTTTGAACTGTTAGGTCATTTGTAGGTTTAACGGCTGTTGCTGTGACAAATTTGTAAGGCGAAAATATGACATTTCCTGATAGAGACTTTGTTTAAAGCGGGTGTCAGGTGAGTAACAGTAAGCAGAGTGTAACATAACACATGCAGTAATACAGTGACACATTTGGCACAAGGAAATAACAAAAAAGTAGAATAAAACCATATTGAGTTTTTTCCCTAAATTACTTACGATTATCCCTGTCATCATGACTAAGATTAAGACAAAGTATACACTCATCCTTCAATTGATCTCCACATCCTGATTACTCCTCTTTATGACCATCACACTACTTCCTGCATTGATTGGTGCTGAGCGTTACAGATGAACATTAACTGCTAATGCAGATTAGTTGCATGCGAACATAATTTAAGGAGGCAGAGCTGCATAATGAATGTGGCTGGCATTAGGTATATGCCCATTTGATGTTATGACATTAATGCAGTAAATGGGTCAGTGGAGAGCTCTCACAAATTGATAGATGAACAAAAAAGGGTGTGTGTGTGTGTGTGTGTGTGTGTTCAAGACACCTAAACATTGTGTTTTCTCAGAGCTCCATCAGTGTAAATGGGGCTAGTGGTCAACAGAAAGTCTGCAGTCAGCTCCTCCACCACAGGAGGATGGAGATACCAATGATTTCCATGGAGACGGGGAAAGAGAGAGAGAAAGAGAGAGACTGGGGGGGTAGAGAGATAGAGGGAGGTGTGTGTACATTGGGGGATGATAAATGAGTCTACACCATGCTGTCATTTGTACTTTGGCATCCAGTCCAAAGCACAATTTAGTGTAAAATATTACGCTGGCCCCTTCAGATGACAAAGTTTAATGCTGATGAATGAATAGACAGAGACTATCCCCAGCTGCTATTGAACAGAGGGAGGTAGCTATTCTTCTCAAAGGGCAATTAATTAGCTCGCACACAACCACTGCAGAGGATGGACCCTGAAAGAGGGCGGCCATATTCTGGGCTTGTACGTGTAACAACAAAACGGACAAGCGTGTAGTGTAGTGATGGCAGAAACACCTGAGAGGGGGTGGGAACCAACAGAGTTTTAGGGGCTGTGTCTATGTGGAAACACTTACAGATCAAACATACGATTTTGATGCATTGATTTAAATGGTCTTTCCCTCAGAAATTCAGGAGTTGTGTTGAAATCTATAGAGCAGGTGAAATGTTGCACAATTTCCTGAGAAAAATATTTATTATTTGTTGTCTATTTATTTATTTTCAACTCACTGCCAAGACAAATTATCCATTATGTTTTCAGGTGTTTTACTTATAAGGGGTTGGCTGCATTCTTCACAGTGTGTAATAGGCACTGACCTTCAACTTATTCAGGGAAAACAGTCCCTTGCAGAAAAAGCATTAATGCATATTTGTTTTGAGAATTTTTACATAGAGTACAACAATTCTTTTTTTTTACTTAGACTAAAGAAAATTAGTGTTTGATTCAGTAATTTCTAGGACATTTGATATTTGTTTTGTGAGTGTAGCACTTTTCTTTTAAAGCTACTCTCATTGATATTTTTATATTTTTCAATGAATCAAATGGCTTTTGTGAAATGGTCACTCATAGTGATAAACCCACAGAGATATACCACCTGTCTTTGTAGTTTCCCTCAGCTATGTAGCGCTTTGTAGCATCTTTAGCGTCATTGTTTTGCAATTTTACCGCTGTCATAGCATCATTCCCGGCAGCAGCAGGCAGCTGTTTTCAGTGAAAAAGCTCTAAAAACACACTGTACACTACCTGCTACTAACTGGCGAACATAGTGGAGCATTTAGCTGCTGAAGAGCCAGATATTTCTCTCAGGAGTGCCTCAAAGGGCCGGACAGACTGGTTGGAAATTACTCTCAGACAATACATTCAGGTCATTGTGAATGTTTGAAAGCAGAACCCAGGAAGATCTTTACAAAACAAGTTTAGTTCAACCTCTCAAACCGAATGAGTCTTGATGTACCCAGGCGTCAAGATGAGACAAATGATCCGCCTTATATAACCTAAACAGTGTCTAAAATAACTGTAATGCTGTTACTAACTCAGAGAACAGGTGCTATGTGCTAATTCCTATCAGCCACTTGCACCTGAATCATCCTTTTATAATTGCAGAGATAGCGTGACAGCTGCCTTTAACTGCGAGAGGCAGCCAAATTTCTGTCTGGATTATGGCGTTTGCTGCAGCTGTGCAGTTTATGCTCTCACCCACTGTTCTGTAAAGGACAAGAGGGTAACTGCTCTACTTGTAAATGCTCATTATCATCATAGTTTTAGTAAAGCAGTCTAAAGGTGTGTTTAGTCCGAAAAATGTGGGATTTTGCATGCCTTAGTCACTGTCTCTCTATGTACCTGTCTATTTGTCAAGCACCCAACACATTTTCTGTGTCTTATTGAGCTTTTTGCTTCTTTTAACAGTAAAGGAGCTGAAATGCTGCAATCAGAGAATTTTGAAACATGATATGTCTTTGGACCGATTGCTTACCTACATGCATGCATCCTCTTGTATTTGCATTTGTCTGTGTGAAAGAGGTATACAAGGAAATTAGGTTTAAAGTAACACCTCATCTCCAACCACTATTTTCTCAACCCTTTTGAACGTGAGAAGTATTGCTTTTCCAACATAACTTGTTCTAGAATTGCAGTTTATCTGAATGAGGAATTGTTTTCTTTGAGTGTTGCCTGCAACACATAATTCCAGTGATTGTACTGTATTTAAGTGGAGAGACAGGAAAGAGATTCATTAAGCCACACAGAGGTTCACGCAGCCATACTGCAGCCAAACATTTAATATTTAATAATTTCATATAGCCTCTGGTTCACTTTCACAAATGGGGTCCAACATATTCTAGGACGGGCACCATCGCTGCATCCTGGGCTTAGCGCAACCCAAAATGATTGTGATTGCTTTAAAAACATCCAAACAAGCTAGAGTGTTTTTTCCCCTATACCAGAATGATAATGGGTTCAGCCAGACCTTTCTGCAGTGCTGGCACAGCACTAAAATGAAGTGTAAGGATAGGTCTGCCTGTGCGAGACTAAACATACTAATAACTGGATATTTCTGTGCATCAGAATTTTATGTTTTCAATGAAGATTTACTTAAACATTTGATCTGTTACATGAAAGAAAATTGGAATATCTCAGTGTACATCTCAGTGAATGTTTGCATGATTATTTCGTGCACCACTTGACAACTTGTTTTGATACTGCACATTTATTTGTATTCATGAATACGAACAACTTCCCTACAGTTATAAAGGTCTCTCATTATCTGCAATCATGATCAAATTGGTAAGTATATTTCCAATTTTTCAACATAAATATGTTTGACATTTTCTATTAGATGTGCAAGCTCTGTACAAGCAGCATGTAATTTTCTGTGATTTTAACCTTTTGAATTTCCTCCTGATAGTGTTGCCATTGTTACATGATTGGTTTTTGGAAGTGTGACGCCGTCTTCTCGTAGCGTTAACTACAGTTAATTAACGTTAATCGCGGGTAAAGTAAAGCACGCACCCTACAACATATACACACACATAGTTAACTTTTATAACATAATGCTGAGAAAATAATCTCTAAAATAAACCTTCACCAAAACAAATCTCATCTTACAGTAGGTTCATCTCAATAACTGCAGTGGTCATGATCATAATTACAATTTTGACTACTCCATAATCATAAATATACACACTCAAAGCATACAACATGTTTTTGATTACCTTTACCAGAAAGCAGCCAGCAGGTCTCCACAGTGTCTAATTCAGTGGATCCAACTGATTGAAAAAGTAAGACCCTTCACTGTCATCTGATTAAATTCTCCATGAGAGTACATGCAGTTGACAATAATGAATGACTGTCAAATGAATATAAAGTAATAATATAACCGTTGTGTTTTGGGAGTGGCAATGTTTTTATTTTATTAGGTTCTTGTAAGGTGTGCCAGGTTAGAGATTCTTTTCAGTGGCAATCCTGACATTTAAACTACATACTAAACCATTCAGTGGCTGAAAGCTCTGACGCCCATTGTTTTTTGTTTTTGTTTTTTAACTTCCGGATAGCTCTGCTACTATCCCACTCACATTTGTAAGCAGATTACACCTTTTTGTTTTTTCCATTTACACTGTGTCTGTCTTTGTATTTATTTCTTGACATGTAAGACCAAATCACAACATGTGCAATTACAGAAAGATTTCAAATGTCTTGTTGCTAACTTATCTCAAATATGTGCTGTGGTCCAGAATGCTGCACTGACTGGTTTGACCGAGATGACCCAAGTGGATCTGGAGACCTGGAAACCCTCTGCAATCTTTGCAATGAGAACCCAGGAAAGGAAAGGCTCACTGTGGCTGCAGCAGGGGATGTGATTTGTAAGTAGGTACTGTATGAGTACAACTAGTGTGAATACGTTTTATGCAATTATTCATATTGTATTCTCCCAAATGTGTTGCATTAATGTTGTAACTGCATGTGTTTGTGTACATAGTGAGACCAAACACTGTTCCACTGTTTCCACTTTTCACATTCTGTTCTATTCTATAGTGTTAGTGAAATTGTACATATAATACACAAAATTGTACATATAATACTTAATGTTTTAAAAAGATGTTTCAAGTTCATTCACATTAATTCATTCATTGTGTTTTATACCAAACACTACCAAAGCAAGACATGCAAATGCTAGACCCAGGGAGGCTGTACAACAGTGATTTGAGCTAAATGCTAACACTGGCATGCTAACATGCTCAAATTAATAATGGTAACAACGTTCACCATCTTAGTTTAGTGTGTTAGCATGCTAACATTAGCTTATTAGCAGTGAACCTAAACTGGACGCATTCATTAGATCATTTTCAGACTCACTCTGTGGGATTCATCTGCACAAATAGGGATCAATCCATGAAGATGTGTTATGATTATCCTGTTCGTTTCAGCTGTCATCCCCCTTTCTGTGGTGGAGGAGGTACTGTATGAACACATTGTACATCTGCAGTGTTAAGCTGCTAATGCAAAGTGGATTTCCCCTTCTCTTTCATTGTTCGTGTGCATCAGCATTCATTTGGAATGGTGCTCTGGCTCCGCAGTATCCCACCAGGCACCCTGCCTCTCTTTGACTGCTCCTTGCAGTGAGCTGGACCAAGTGGTGTGACTGGGACAATCCCAGTGAACCCTGGGAGCTTCTGAGCAACCTGAAGGCAGAAAACCCAGGAGAAATGTCGTGATTATCCTCTGTACATTGAGGCCGTTACCACTGACACAATGACCCCAGCCATCTCCACGGGGGAGACCATCCATGCGTAAGTTGCTTTATAGGGAAAGCATTTAAAAGTTTACATGTAGTGTTTTTAATACCAGCAACAACCCACTAATCAATCAATACTTCTCAACATTAACGCCACTTTGCCAAAGTTTTCAAATCATCAAGATGTACTGCCTGGAGCTACTGCTTAAACAGTGAATGGAATCTTCGTAGATGCACATTTACATTAGATGAAATGAAATTTTAATGAGCCCCATGAGGAAACTAGCTAATAGGAATATAATGTCTTAAAGTTTTAAACCTATTTGAGCCATACTTTATTCTTGCACTAACAGCTTTAGTGGTTGTGTCCTGAAAGTAAGACATTTTCCTTGAGATGTTTAGCATTTGAAACGAAGCTACACCTGACATTACAAAATGACAACAAGAACAAAATGAGAATAGATGGGGGTGATAAATAAATAGATTTAATTTTCATTTGACCGAACAGCAGTGCTTTTACAAAGTAAATGTTTTTATCATTAAACAATCATTTATAGTTTTTGTACGCATTAAGAAGGAGTTACTTTCAATATGATCTTATTGCTTTAAATATGATACTGATCCACTAACCGCTTGGAATCATTTTTCAGCTACAATCCAACTCAGGGATTTGTTTGCCGCAAAACAGACCAGAAATCTGGCGTGTGCCATGACTACAAGGTTCGGTTTGGGTGCCCATGCAGTAATTAAGCCCTGACTCCACAACAAACACACATTGCTTTTTCTTTTCTTTTATATTTTAGTTTTTACTTTTGCCTTTGTTCGCAGCTTGTAGGAAAAGCAAAGGTGTTACTAGTATCATTGATGATTGTGACTCAGTAAGCCCTGACCACAGTCTGGCATAGAGCCAGCATGTGTGACGCCTATGCAGCTAAATGGCATTCAGTTATAATTTTATTATTTACGCCTGTGCTTTCCTACAGTCACATGCCAAAATGTCTTTGGCCTATCAGGCGCTTCATCAGTCTGTCTTTTATTTTTAGCCATCATGAAATCATGATCGTATATGACTATTGTAAGAAATAAATTAGTCAGTCAACAGCAATAAAACTACTAATAAACAGCAAATCCCTTTTGACATTAAGTTCCACTCATAACTCTACCCAGCTTATTAATAAACCCACAGGCTTGAATTTACACAGTAATGATGTGATGTGAGTAATACAGACTTATGTGCTTTCAACAGATGGTGGGAACTGATATGATATACAGACAGTAGGAGGTGCTGGGTAGCAGCGCTGCAATAGCAATATGGAAATGTGGGAGAGCATAAGTCAGTGAATCTGAATCCCATATGACCATACATACATGCAATTACAAGCACAGTTATAACAGGCTCAACTGATTTTGTTTTGTCTCCATTTTCTGCCCCTGCGACCCGGCACTGGATAAGCATCAGAAAATGGATGGATGGATCTTTCTTTGTCAACCGGTAACTTCCTCTCTATTTATAGAACTAAAAGTTTGTGTTTCTAGTGCAGATTTAATGTCCTTACAACTGCACTCTCTTCTCTCTGACCCAAATCACAGCTCCACCTGCCATGTTTCCCTCAAAGTTAAATGCTCCTGATGTGAGCCTACACCCACGCAAACTCCTGCAAACCCCCGAATGTAGTACACACACACGCACACACACACACACACACACACACACACACACACACACACACACACACACACAGTGAGGGGGGTAGGTAGATAGAAGGTGATTGCTGCTACATCAACAGCGTCAACATTTCCTCAGGAGATAAGCACTTGTGATAGGTGCTGAAAAGAAACTCTGCAGTGCACTGTACAGAATGTAAAATGAGGGGAGAAAACTTTCCCACTGTCTGCTGTGGGAAAACCTTGTGTTCTTTGGGTGTTTTTCCAATGCTTGCTTGCTTGCACTGCATCAATATTTCTGCCCTTATATATGTTTCGGTGGCATTTAGCCTCGAGTGCGCATGTCTGTCCTCCAGGAAGATTGTTTTCGAAGAAGGCAAAATATGAAAACACTGAGACGAGGAGGGGGAGGGAGTCAACTCGATGCAATCTGGTAAACGTTTATGATAAAACCGAAGAGGAGGATTTCTGCCATCGATGGTGAAGTGAAATTAAATCTGCACTGCTGAAGTGCAACAGAAGTGTTGAAGCTTCAGAGCATTATGGTGTTCCATTCTCTTTCATTAATCTCCCAATATTCCATGGCTGTGAAGGCCTATTTATAGACCTGGGGATGATTAAGTAGTGAAGCACTGTGCCACAAAGGGAACCAAGCTCATTTTCTTTTTCCCTTCCTCTCTCTTCCTTACTTATTCTCTACCTACTTCTCCTTCTTTCCCTCCCTCGTTGTCTTTGTCTTCTTTCTCGCTTTCTTCTCGTCCTTTCCTTTCTCCCCATCCTCCTCTTTTTCTTAAGCACATATAGAATACTACACGCCAACCTACTTTCACGTAGTTTAGTTGGCAGTGAATTTATGTTGGACTCAAGGGGCTGAGGATAAGTCCTTCAATTACATTTTTTTCTATTAAGCATTTGACAAAAGGGTTTATGGACGTGTTAATTGTTATGAGGCTACATGAGGAAGAGTGACAGCCTTAACAAGAGAGGATAAAGCCCCAGACAGTATGTTTCCATCGCTAAGTCAAGCTGGATCAAGACTGAAGGGTGTCCATTAGTTGGAATTGCAGGGGGAAAATATGCACAGGGAGGTCCGACTTATGCCTGCTATTGCAAGGCGTCCTTGAGTGGAAGTAGAGCACTTCAAAGGAAAAAAGGGTTAAGCTCATTTTCATGTGTTCGAACGTGATTAATGGGGGGGGGGTGTAAAGGGGGAGAGGAGAGGGCTAGCTCCAGCCCGGCCTCATTTCATCACCTCCAGAACAGTGAGGGCATAAATGAGATCAAACTCTTCTTTATGTTTCCACACTGATGCTATCTGCTGGTCCACATCCAGATTTTTCCCGGGGTTTTACAGGGGGCTTAGGTGGCAACATTTTCCTGCAGGGTGGATTTTGTACAGGGCTTACTATAGATGCTGAGGACCATTGTAACAAGTATGTGTCTATTAAAACCACTCCAAGGATTTGTGCAAGGAAGAGAAACCAATGAAAGTAATTCAGAAGACTTGAGACTTGAATATGTTAAAATGTCGTTTTGTCAGTCAGAGGAAGCAGAAAGGTGTATGCATATAATTGTAAGGGGGATGTTTAGAATTCCATTCTGAGAGTTTATGCAGCCATTTATCGCTTATGCAATGAATTTGATTGTTGGCATGAGCAAAAAAGATGTCTGTCTTTGTGTCACTAAGTAATAAGTGTTTGGGATTAAAAGTAGCTAAATTTATTGCAACTGAACACATCTCATATGTCCTTAAATCGCTCACAGTTCTTTGCAACCACAGAACAAGCAGTGCTTGACAAATTTGTCACACTACTGCAGTCTTGGCAACCCATGAAAACACTTGAGCTGTAGAAGGCACAGTCCATGTACCTTGAGTTATTTTTAATAAATCCCCAACCAGGCAATTTCATAATTGTCAAATCCATGCGTCAAATGCTATTTATTCTAAAGACATGAATTTATCACATTTATGATGGTATAAATTTGATTCATGCTGAATTATATGTAAATGAATAGCTCAACCTCCATCACTACACTCTCTGGGTAGTGAAACAGCAACTTTAAATCCCTCTTACCAAAGCAATATGAGCCTGAAAAGCTATTAGAGCATGACTCCTGAGAGATGAACAAGACAAAAGCGTTATGCCTGTAGCTTTCCGGAAGGTGAGAACAATACCAGGCTATTTTCACTCTGACAAGCCATATTAGTCGTGCCAGCTTTTGCCTGCCGGCAGCTCCTTCGTGATAGTTGTCTGGGACATTTTGTTTCCAGTCACAGTAGCTGATCCCTTGATTGAAAACATTGAATGCTGAGAGGGTGTTATCCCTGTTTGGAGTTTCTGATCCTGGATGTCTGCGGCAACTGCTGGGCCCTCTCATCCCCTGCTGCAACAGTTGATCCCTGGATCTTTGTGGAAAAAGAGTGGATTGCATTACTGAGATGGAAGCCTAAAAAAGTTGGGGATGTGTGCTTGCCATAACTCCCTCCCTGAGAGGAAGACTTAAGATTTTCAGGTGTGTAACTGTAGCCTATGTAAAGCAGATGTCTAATTAAGCATTCTTACTCAACCTACTAAACCTTTGGGAGTGTGACCTCGTTGTAGTGGTCTGACAAAGCTCTGTGTTTTCCTGCATCACTTCCTATGTGTCGTCATGGGTCTAGTTTTATGTTATTTGTTGATGTGTCATTGTGTTTGGTGGCATTTGTTGGTCAATGGTCTGTAAAATGGTGAGAATTAGATCAAGCCCTAATGAGTTACTAATAGGCACCAAGAGAGCCCATTAACAAAGCCCCAGATGTACACAAATCAACAATTTGTGTCCGTTCTTTATTTACACTTCCATGTCTGGCTATGAAAGGCCCTGCTCTTACTCTTATTCTTAGACACCAAAGATGGGGATGTTTTTGCTGAAAGAAGAGTTTATTGGAGGCTTTCCTGTATCAGAATGTAAAGCCTTGAGAGTTCATCTGTTATTCTCCAGTCTCTTTCTCTGCAGGCAAGTCCTTGGCATCGACTAGTCCAATGGGGAAAGTCACTTTTTGCAAGCACTGCCAAGATTTCTATTTGATGGCCAAATATGTAGGCCGACAGATGCATCTGTCCACATTCTGTCTATTCCTCTTGTTCAAACTTTCTCTCTGGGTCTCTATCAGTCTCTCTCTCTCTCGCACGCACACACACACACACGTGCGTGCGTGCGTGCGTGCGTACACACACACACACACACAGACACACACACACACACACACACACACACACACACAGGGGGCCGTTTCCTCATCGTTCACACTGAGAAATGCCCTGTAAGGACGTCCTTATCCTGCAAACCAGACTCTGCTGGATGCTCCATAATAACAACTCCAACCGTCAACCATCCAATCAGTCAGGCTCTCCGCTGTGTATGTATGTGCGTTTGATTGTGTGGGTCTGTCTGTGAATAAGTATGATATTTTTTTTTTTTTTACAAAGATCTGAAACCACAAAGCATAGAAAGCATTTATGTTCCTGACAAGAACAAAGACTTGAACAACAAAATAAAGAAAACTTATTTATTTATTTAGATTTATATGTGTTATGTGATTATGTTTAGGGGCTTTTATTAGAAAATCTCAGCATCTTTTATTTCTCTTATAAATAATTCTGTTGACATTGGCATAGTTATACAGAGAACCATAAATAAAATGACAAAATAAAATGTATAATAAATGAGTGCTCGTAACATTGTGAGCATACAGAGAGACAGAAGAGAAGTGAGAATTTTGAGAAGTTTCTATGGACATTCTGACTTTTTTATACCAGGAAACTGGGTCAGCTTTTCTATCCAATGGAAATGTTGGGAATCCAAACTGACTACAGCTACCAAAAACTTTTCGGACTCACCCTTCAAGCTAATACTCAAAATGTGAGGTTTTGATGGAGTACTCCATTGCAGTGGCATTTAATTCAAGGTGTAATGGCACCATGGGTCATCATTTGTAAATGTTGGATATCCAGTGCAAACCTTTGTGCAAATGAATATGGACCCTTCAGGACCATGATGCATAATCCTTTATCGGCAGCCTTGTTCATTCTCATCTGAAATTGTGATGCTATCTTCAATTAATTTAAAATGATGGATCCAGAGAGTGAAACAGATTTAATTTAAGATACAAAATATAAGTAAAATCGGAGCCAATTTAAAAGCACAGGCGTTTTCACTTATTTTGCCTGATTAGACTTCTTGTCAGGCAGGATATGTGCTTGACTGACCTCTCCCTGACACTTCTATTAGTCACGTTACACCCATTTTGGCAGGAAAAGTTGCAACTTGATCATTTTTCGTTTGGCAAACTCACGTCATTTCAACATAGCTCCACCCATCTTCAACATGAGCCTGGGTCTAATCAGACAGAGTAAGTGGAAACACCTGTGTGGGGCTTGCCACTGGACCCCACAGCAGAAACTGTGACTCGTCGCAGCAGGGAAAGCACAGGTAGGAGTAATGACATTAATGATGGCTCAGTTCCTTTAAGTGCTCTATCGCTGAGCAGTATCTGTCTTCCTGCTCAATCCTTTGAAAACATTGGTTAGTTATTAACCAATTATCAATGTTTAACCAATTATTAATCGGTTCTTCTACTAACCGTTATTAGAAGATGCCGTACTAGTCTGGAGTTATCGTTACTACAGTGCGCACAATGATCTTGGTAAGCGAATTGTGAGATAGCAACTATGACAACCGGCCAATTCACAATTTGATAGGGTCATAAAACGCTAGCTTAAGATCGTTAGCCCCGAGACAGGACGTCACAATATGTAGTATGATGTGTATTGGAATGATGGAAATGCGGGGCTAAAAACATTAGCTTGTGTTAGCTTGAGTATTTAGGTATTGCACTTATTACCAACTGGTGGAGGTTAGAAAGTTTTTTCCCCCGGTAGCCTATATTTTCAAGTTTAAAAGTTTTTAATGTTGTGATGCCTTTTCGACTGCAGAAAGTAATTGGAGCCAGTTCATTATAGTCTCTTGTCAGAACTGTATGCCTACACTAAATCATTCTGGCATTTTACTGTATGTTCTTAGTACAAATGTCAACTTAAATTGACTAGCTGTGGAAGTAATATTCGTCATTCTGCAAACGTAATTATGGTAATGCAGTACTTTTTCCATAAGGCTACATTATAGTGGGACTTTTAGTCATTGCATTAATGATAAAGCACTGTAGTATTACCACAGACTACAATGGTAATTTGGTCACTGTCATGATGGTGCATGATCATTGATCTGGTAGAATTTCTCATTATTTAATATCAGGCTACTGACCAAATTTGCATGCCATTTTTTTGAAAGTATTACCATGGCAGAGAGAAGTTACCTGGCTATCACAACAAAGTAAGAGTGCTGCTCCAGAAGTAAGTCTGCCAGACTGCAATTGCTGGAGGAGGGGATTTGCGGGTATCTGTCAGAACTAACTGGAAGTGACAGTGTGCAGAGAGGTCCTAATTACTGTCTCACTTGACTAATTGTCGTCTCTGAAGAATGTATTCCCACTGAGGTCCCAGGGATTTCATTGACAGCACTGCTCAAGATATATAGGCCAGTTCTGACTTCGGCATGCTGTTATGTTCAAAGGCATTGCTGAAGCAAAGCCACAAGTGGGAAATGTAAATATGTTGAACTCAAAACTGCCATGATTACAGGCTCAAGTGAGGCGCACATGGTGTGGTGCATTTGCAGTCACGAATTCTGTTATAGGCTACAGCTGGGAAAAGGAACAGACTTACGTTGAGCACAAAAGGAAAAAGTGTGTGTGTTTTTTGTAAGGCCCTTCTTCAAGTCGCCAAAACGTTAAAACATCCTTAGATACAGTCATCCTGACATAATGGGCTGATGAAGTGAGACCATTGTTGGCTTCCTGGAGCCAACCATGTTAAAATAAACTTGTAGCATTCAGAATAATGCAGTAGAGATGAGCCTTTAGTGCACGACTGAGCTGAATGAATGTCTTCTCTTTCAGGGTCTTACCATTCAAAGTGCATCAGCTTCTCGTTTCCATGGTTTCCTTGCCTGTGCCAATGCTATCTTTCCACCACTCTGCCTGCGCGAGAGAGTGAGTGAGGGAGGGGGAAAGAGAGAAACAGAGAGAGAGAGAATGACAGAGAGCTTTTAGCAGTGGTTATCTCTCCTTTGCATAAAGTCCCCTTTGCATTAACCAGTGAATGAATGGCGTCTCAATAAATACACCAGCCAGCTCATGTTGAAGCCTCTGTTGGTTACAAAAGAGTGGGTGTGTACATACTAAGTAATCTAATTTGTGGTCTCCTTCACAAACGGCACGGTTTTGATAATGGACGAGAGAAAAAGAGTACATCTCCCAAATGTTATTTTCCTATTAGTCACAACAAGCTAAAGTAGCAGGAGTCATTATAACATAATGAGACAGTTCACCATTCCCATAACCTGCTCTTTTCTTTCTTGTTTACATGCACAGTTATCTTATCCTGTCTGTCTTAAGTGGAGGTTAAGGGTTTGTTAAACTATGATCCTAATTGGTAATCAAAATATCAACAAACTAAATGTGAACTAGGGACAATTTCAGTGGAGCATAACTGATCGTTTTGTCCTTACATGGCCGATGCTCAGGTACAGACATACAACACTGTTTAGATTTATATTAGAAAATTAAGTCAGAATCATTTGTGGCAGCCTTAATTCTATTCTGCAAATTACAGTTTGGATGCATGGATTGTTGGGGCACTTGGGAACTTTTCTTAGTGCAATACCTTAGTATCGGGCCAGAGGGAGCTGTGACTTTAAGCGGAAACCAACGTGCCTGTCAGTTGATGTCTTCTCCCTGAGCTCAATAAGCATTCCTTTCATGCTGTGTGAAGCTCTGCTGACTTATACGGAAACCCTGAATTTCTCCATAATTATGCTAATGGTCCAGATGGTAGCATGATGAGTGCCATTCTCTTTGATATTCTCACACTGCAGATTGCTGGTGTGCAGACCCACGCAAGCTGACACACGTTCAAAGTCAATGTTCACACCACCTACTAGATCCCATGTAATTACGTCGTGTTTCCTTTAGCTGCTGCAAGCGCCCTCTTCACTATTAAATGCATTAGCTTTTATATGTGAATGTGGATTTGACAGATCCGGTAATGGAGTAGCACTCCCAAGCAAAGAGAGGGTACGTGTCACTATCCTTTGCTTATCCACACGTTTACTTATAATGTCCCTATTCTGCAGTCTATTAAAGCCACAACACATAGGCAATTAACAGCAATGTGATACTTCAAAAATATCTTGGTGACATCGGAGGAGATAGGTCCTCCATAAAGTACACCATGGTCACATGGAAAATCTATTTTAAATAAACTAGGCCTTACAGGAGTATTGTAGTGACATTATCTTGGAGTAGTTTTATGCCACACACACTCATACACACACAGGGCAGCCATTCACACTTGAGTCACACAATGACGGTGTTCATTCAGTCTTTGGGCTCTGGTGGCACTGATCAAAGAGCTCCTTTCACATCTCCATTGGGATTATATAGCCCTCCACCCTCTTGTAGCCACACCACTGTACCTACAGCTCCAGCCGATGCAATGGCCCATGAAGAGCTGCTCATTGGCTGTGGACGCTGATAAGGTGTATGTAGTGTTAAATCAATAGCGTGTAGGCAAGAGCTGCAGATATCCATCTTCTCGGTGCAGCGCATCCTATAGGATACACCCTCATTTCAACTCGCCAATCAGACACAAATGTGATGGGTCTACTTACAATCTGTCTGTCGCCATGAAATTTAACCAGCAGCGAAGCCTTTGTGTGCATGCCACACACACATTCACATCGGAGGATGGCTCACACTCGAGAACAGTCTGTTGCTGGAAGGCTTTCAAGTCTAAAGTGGAGTTATTTGCATAGGTTAAATATTCGTGCCTTTCAGCAGCTTCTGTCGATATTACGGATTTGCTGTTCTGCCAATTTTAATTCCTTTCATCCCACTCCTCCCACATTCCTGGAATGATGGTGGAAATTGTTTAAAGGTTGTTGCTTTAAATGGGTGGAATAGGTTTAGAAATGTAAGTGGTGAATGGAAACAAAAAGTGGGCCTAAACATATTCTATGGGAGGAGATAATCAGTGCAGCCATGTCCTGCAGGAATTATATTGCTAGTGTGCAGAAGTTGGCCAGTGATTGTTTGCAGTGTGTACATAGTTACTTCTTTATGTGCCGAATGCAGGAAAATGTCGGTGTTAGGCAAAGCTTAAACATTAGTGTAAGTCTAAACATTCTCAGTGCTGGTTGTTTGAACTTGTTTGAGAAAGAGCTCTGTCCATGGTGCTGAATAGATCCTGCGATGTCAAGCAAGCGACAAAACATAAAGATATCGTTTTAAGGTTGCAGCTGCCTCTTATCACTTTTTTAAATTTCTTTATCATCATATGGGACTGCCCGTCACAGATGCTGTGCCTTTGTGGATGGATCCGTATCGAATCTGGTGGTAATCTGTTACTGTTGCCGTGTGAACTCAAAAAAACTCGCATATTAACCGACACGTCTTCAGATGCTTGCACGAACTTGGAGGCAAGTTGTGGTGAAACGTCGAAATTACAGCCTAGAAAGGTGGCACGAATAAAGTTTCCCACTCGTCCCTCTCCGTTACGTCTCGCAGTCTCTTTCCCTACACCTCCATTCCTCCCTCCCTCCATCTTTCTCTCTCCTTACAGTCCCATCATCCCTCTTTTTCATCTCTTTCTATCTGTATAGCCGTCTCTCTCCCCCCCACATA
>JAVQJF010106179.1:0-39584 GCA_036023855.1 Gadopsis marmoratus
CTCGGGGTTCAGTGTCTTGCCCAGGGACACTTCGACATGCGGACAGCGGGAGCTGGGATCGAACCACCAACCCTGGGGTTAATGGACGACCGCACTACCCCCTCAGCCACAGCCGCCCATACAGACAACATACAGACAACATACAGACAACATAATTTAATACATCATCAACAATATTTTAGCCATAATGTTTATATACATTATATATAAATTTTTATATACATTTATATAATGTTTTTCCTTTTAACTACAAGCTATTTCCTCCTGCATTATGAGTGCCATGGCCAGGGAATAGGAATCCATATGCACAAACTACATTTATTAAAATATAGGGCTACTACTAATTGTTTTACTCATCTGAAAATACTTTGTTTATTGACACTGTTCACCTTGTGAAATGAATCTGTTCTAAACACAACCACTAAAACTTTTACTACAAATTCAGCAACAATCTCCCACTAAATGTGAATTCCTAGTGGGCCTAAAATAGAAAATAAGAGGAAAAGCCAGTGATTGAAGCCAAATAATTGTATACCTAAAGAAACACACAGAACAGAGAAGATGGGATGCTGCACACAATGAGAGATGGAAGACCCATTCCTGAAAATGTGATTCCAGTGAGCCTGTAGAAGTCGGCATGAAAGCCTTCTAGAAATCAATAGAAGCTCCCCTGTGTGAAGGAGCAAGTCAACAGAGCAGCGAGGAGGACAGAGTCAGGGCATACAGATAATATTTATGTAGAGGGAGGCTGCCAACAACCACCAGGGACCATGTATTATTCTGATTCATACATCTTAAAAGGCAGTGATCTAGTAAATATGAGGCATGTTCATTTATTCAATAAGAATACATCCAGCAACAGGTCAACGCTGGAGAATTGTTTAGTATGCCACTCTAAAATATTCATACACCCATCCCCGGGATTGTGCGTCTTCTTCTTAAATTCAGAGGATGTCTCTGAGCACACAAAAAACACACACACACACACTTACCCATTCATGTCTGCATAACTTGGTATGTGGACTGAGGTTCTGTGATCACAGCTACGACATAACGTAGGACTAATCATGAGCATCCATGTCGTTATCTGCCTTCACATTAATCCGGTCAACATCCATGGCGGATGTCTCTGGTACAGACCATTAGCAGGTTTACCAATCTCATGAATAAATGCACATAATGCATGTGCACAACGCCAAACTCTAATCGATGTCCCGTTTCCACACAATTTACATACGTTAGAAAGCACTGCATAGCCAAAGGACACTTTACACATTTGTCTGCCAAGGACTAAAGGTGGAAACGCAATTGCACTAACAGCCGTGTGGAAATGGCTTAAAACATACATTTTAGCCTCATTTCTGTTTTTCTTTTCTATTTGTCCCCACAGGAGATTCTTATGTTTTAATGGCTATGCTAATTGATAATGTCCCACTAGAATACTAATAAAAGGTGGTAATTAGTGTAACATGGACTATAGCTCAGTGTGGACAAGAGTTGTTTTTTCCTTTGTAGAGAGCCTGTGAAATGGAACTGAAATCACTGGCTGGGAGTGGACATTTAAAATTAGCATTTGGGTTGTTTAGCAGATGTTTAATGCTAATAAACTTTGCACTCTAACAACTGCCGCAACACCAAGAACGCCACAGTTGGAGGACGTCTACCGGTGTCTTTTCAGTCAGATGGAGCTAGCCCAACACCAAGCTGGCCAATAGACAGCTTGTTTACAGTTACATCAGCACAGGGTTGTGATAGCTCTGTCTATGCGAATATAAATGTTTATATGAATACGCCTTAGAAGTAATGTCCTCCATCCGTCCAGATGGCCCTTGGAATTATCTTCTTTACGTGGGATAATGAAATTTCACTCACTATCCAACTGCTTTATATTGAATTAACGTGATAGGCATCATTCCTTCTCACAGCTTGGGGTGTCGTCAGCCCAACAGCGCTCGCCGTTCATTGGGCACATCAATCACAGACAACTGAGACAATAAAAGCTTACAAACGCCTAATAACCATCACAGTACAAAAAGCATGAATGATGCACGGCAGGAATGTTCTTGCTATTCTGTAAAATGGGGGCCTCCTCCTAAACGCAGGCTGCCATTTTAAAGACAAACTGGCAATCACTCTCATCACTGCAAGAGCTCAAAATACTAAACCTTCATCATATCACCTTGGTGATTTAATTGCTTTATCTATCTTGTATAGTGAGTTGATGTGGCTGAATACGGCTGGTGACGCACAATCCCCAGACGGTCTTTTACCTTGGAATTTCAAACATAATGAAAGGGTTTAAAAAAGAATATGGCTGGCAGAGGAAGTGGCGGTCAGTATCTTTTGGCAGCAGTGGTGAAAATCCCAGGAGTGCATTCCTCAAGCATCCCACTGTGGCCACGAAACATCACATTATGGAAAAATCAAGTGAAAATATAATTTAACTCATGGTATGTAAGTATTGAAATTCAGGTGCCGTTGGATCCATATTGTCAACAGGTTGCCCATTTTTAAGAAGCAGCAAAACGGTGGCTTCAGTTGCTCTTGGATGTTTCCCAAAATGAAGGATGAAACAGGCATCCTGCCCTAACCCTGTTTTTAGCCATGAAATCAATACACACAGTTGGGCTACATGAACAGAGGAGCTGCTTCCCGGCAACGACTGTTGTGCATTTGGACGGAGGCAAGAAATCAGCATGAAAGTAAGACCATCTAATCATGTAAAAAGTGTTATCCCAAGATAAGATGTCTGAGATGAGGATTATTAGATTATACAAGATATATCCCCCCAGTCTCTATTCTACATGTCAATTACCATCCAAGATTTCCAGATTTCACGATTTTAGGAGTCTTTGAAAATCAATGAAACGGAAATGGTTGTTAGTGGGCTGTGTTCTGAAAAAATGTCAAACAAGTTTGTCATAGACTGATATTTGTCCAAGTCCCAAAAATGCAGTTGTAACTGCCAATGCACTAGTGATTCTTAAATTAGTTATTAGTATTATTAAATTAGTAACACCAAATATAAAAAGCTGATTTTATTTCCCGTGCAGTTTGATGATATTGTGAGAATCTCATTTCACAAATGTTTACAAGTTACTAATAACTTTTAGTTTTTTTTTTTAAATAAAGGGCTTTCACTTTTGTTCAAAGGAGCAGGCATTTGTTGTCGACTGTTGGGATAAGGCAGAAGAGAACACGTACTCTAGGTCAGACAGAGTGTTTCATGATCACATTCATCCTCAAAGTGATGGGGAATGAATCTCTCAATACAGATGGCCTCCTTCAGCGTGCATCCTCCATACGTACACATGCGCTTACGTGTGTGTATCCTCTTCTCCCCATAAAGAAGGCAATAAAAGGCTCCTTACAGTAACCGTTCATAAGTCAGATGGGCAGCCCTCCAATCAGGACCCCACCCCATCTATCAGCTGCAGTCTGACACAAGCTTGGTAACCAAACTGTCAGGGTGTGTGGATGTATATGGTTAGTTGTGTGTGAGTGTGTGTTTGGGGCTCTGGATTGGGGTTTGTTTGCCAAATGGAGTCAGGACTGCTCAAACAAAATGCAACCCCCTCCTGGGTTTTTTCTTTCTGCTGACAATTTGTGCTGACAATTCCACTAATACAACATAAGAAAGTACAATTTAATCTGTTTTGCTATCCATTTATCCACCTATCCTTCCATGAAACACACACACACACATGCACAAAGATTAGGACTGAGCCACAGCAGACAGAGCTTGGATGCAAATAATCTCTTATCATCATTGCACAGCCTTTTGTGATTGCATGGCATGTGATGGCATGATTGCCTGCTTTGGATGAGCATGACAGATATATATAGGTATACCACTGCCGTGCATGGGTACTTAGGGAGTGTGGCAGGGAGAGTGTGTACGTGTGTGTGTGTGTGTGTAGGTTACATCTGTGATTCTACTGTCTGTTGTTATCGCTCTTGGCACACAATGGGCTCACCAACTGCTTTCCGCTAAAAGCCCCCAGCAATCACAAATGGGGAAGTGGTAGCCACTATGAGCGGGCGGCAAATGGACAAAGGTCTGATGTGTATCAGAGACTGCTGGAGCAGAGAACTGCAGTGTGCCACACGGACGCATGCTGGGGCCCACTACCAGCAACAAATCACACTAGTTACACTTTCAGACAATCCTTATATATACATACAGTCAGTGTGTAACTAGTTTAGGCAGGAAAATACTGGAAAATGCACAGAGGGTTACAGCGTTTGACAGGCGCAAAATCTAAATGGCACACACCAGAAGAGGAAAAGCAGAACACAAACTGACAGTTTGTTTCCTCACAGCTGGATGAGCACAAAAGCATGAGATATTGCTCAAGGAAGCCTTAATGTATTAAATCCAACAGTCTATTTCTGTAAAATAATAACAGTGAAGGCTGTGCTTTCGACAGGTGCTCCACGAAGGTCCTTATCGGTGCGACTGAAACTGTATAATCACTCCTTCAGTTGAGCATCGCTTTCTAGAGAAGAACAGAGGAACAGCACTGACAGTGACGTGTTCCGACATCCCGAAAAGCAAACCTGTATGGAAGTGTGATGTGTGTAATAGTTGGAACTGCTTCGACTGTCTACAATGTACCGATCATGCCCATTAGTACGAGATAATAAAATGTAAATATAAGTATGTAAATTGTTGATTTTGGGGCAACAGTCTTACTTTGATGAGGAAATTTATAAATTAATTTGTTTTAAAGTTTTAAAATCCTTAAGTTGCCTGAAGCCATCATTGCACTAAATTATAGACAGTTCAGTTTTCAGTTTGTCTGATAGTTTAAAGTCGTTCTTGAATTACTTTATCATGATAAATAACAGTGGGAAATTCTCCATTTCAGGGTCCACTGCTGTATGTACTGCTGGAACATTTCACTTTGGCTCTCTATTGGGAGCCTACATTAAAAACAAACCAATATTAGTGTGTGGAAGTAGGTGTTTAAATAAGCTACATTATAACACCATTTGAGCACAGAAAAGAATGTTGACTGAACTGGACATCTACAGTTCCTCTGAAGAATTTTGACTGGTGAAGTGCTGTTGATATCAGTAGGAAATATATCGTATATGTACATGTCACCATCTGTTTTCATATTATGGTAATAGAGAAATCTGTGCAGTCTATATGAAATGAGTGAATTATCCTGGATAGTTTAACAACAAAAAACAACAATAAACAACAACAAAAAGTGTGTGTGCTGTGTAGGTGCATGTCATGGGGAGAACGACAGAGACGAAGCAAGAAAAGGCCATTATTTGTCCGTGGCACCTGCCTCCACACATCCTCTAGCTGTGGCCATGACAACCAACCTGCCCTCTGGCAGCAAGTGTTAACTGCCATTGACCCCTGGGAACAGGATGCACACGTGTTACAATCATACACATAGCGTGCGGCCAGAAAAACATAAATGCACGCAAACACACACACACACACACACACACACACACACACACACACTGAGTCACCGGCTCTCAGAGTCCAACACGTACTGTATGTGTGGACGTGCAAGCAAGCACCAAAGCAACCTTCTCTTTATAAGTAAGAATACTCATGCACACCCCGTACACGTATGTACCCACATGCACACACACACACACACACACACACACATCCCTTCCCAAGAAGCATGCGATGGTTGGCTCCTCTTTTTTTTTTTTTTCCACATGAGTTTTAATGTAAATACAGGACTGACAAGGACACACTCTCTCTGCTTATTGCTCTGTGCTGGGCCCCCTTGAGAGTGACAGACAGGAACATGCACAGAGTACGTGTCCAATCTCTAATGACAACAGCACACCCTTTCCACAATAATCCTCTCATTTCTGTCCACTCACAGGAGAGTGTGAGCGTGTGTGTGTGCATGTGCATGTGTTTGTGTGTTTGTTTGTGCGCATTGAAAGGAGCAGACAGTGATGGAGTGAGTGGGAAAGGTAAAATTTTAAGGATTAAGGTGTAATAATGGCTGACAAGTATTGAGTAGAAAATGTTTCATCTGGTGTAGTAGCATTTTGGTCAGAGTCTGCTTTGTTTAAAGGTGAAAGGTCAAACAACATTAGAAGAGGAGCAATATTAAACATTTGAAATACATCTCACACATGCAACCTCTTCCTCTCTTCTGCCTACGTCTCTCACTCTCACACACACACACACACACACACACACACACACACACATACATACACAGCCTTTTAGTGATGGAAATTCTCCACCAGACATGCAACAGTGAGGCACCTCCCTTGGGGTTGGTAGCCATAAGCGCACAAAGTCACATAGTCTCCTGGATCTTGTCTGCAGAAAACTGAGTTCGGTAAACAGTCCGCAACATCATGAATATGATTCTGCAACCATTTACCGACCAAAACAAAAATACTGAAAGAATCCTAATGCTCACGCCACATTTGGGAGTTGGAAAGAGTGATTTTTCAGTAGCTTGCTGTGACACAAGCTATAGCAGCGGATAAACATTCACTGTGTTAATTGGCTGTGCAAATGGCTTGGCTGGGGATCAATGGCAGCTTTATAGATGCACCAGCAGTGGCAGCCAGACAGACTGACTTAGTGTTGCACTCAACATGGCAGCAGCCATCTTGTCAGTATTTTCAGCAACACTGAATAAAGATGGGAGATTTTCACCCTCATCCCAGCTCTCATCTAGCGCTACTTTAATGTTGCATTTTCTGTGGGTTTTTCCACCAGTTTATTTGCCTCCCATTCCCGTTCTCCACTATTCACCTCCCCTATCTCGTCCTCCTAAAGTGCCCATTTTCTGCCTCCCTCACCTCTTCATCCATCCTCCCACCCCGTTTCTGTCTCCTGGGTGATTTCCCAGTGGGTGTCCTCTCCCTCAGCGCCACAGTACAGCCATGTGAATCAGAGTTTCTTTAATGTTAATGGCAGCCAGATGCCTGGTTCTCCACCTTTTTGGAGCACATTGTGCATCTCGATGACAGTAGAGTCTTCGAGAAAAGAAAGAAAAAGATGAGGAGGGGGCATGCAAACAGATGTTTCATCATAGCATCTGCTGGGAAGACACAATAGGACGGCACAAAGAAAGGAAGATTAAAATTTGACAATGACAAATTCATTTGAAACCTAATTGATTATCACAAACTGAATTCATTAAAGCTTTTGCTACACAAGCGTGTCGCCTTGTTGTAATTAAGATGCAATGAATTCAGGGCAAACATATGTGGAGATTTAGATACTGTATACATTTTTTTAGGTGAGGCACAATACTGGAATGTATTTAAAGTATAGTTGCATACTATTATTAGTATTTTTTTTTTTTTTTGTAGGGGAGGTTGCACGCTTCCTGCCACCGCCACATCACTTGCTGACCACAGTACAGTTCACTGACCACACCATGAATGAGTCTGGGCTGACAATAGGGCATCTGACTGTATATTATTTAGTTCAATGAGCTAACAAAAGAACTAAATTAGATTCCAGCCCATTGCCCTAAGGCAGACTTCATGCAGAAAAACCACTTCAACAGGCAGATAGCAAGAAAGATGTGCAGTAATGACAGTGCACACATCCAGTGTACAGTCTAGTTCCCATCCTTTCAACAACCTCCAGCAGCACTCATGCACAAATGCACGTTTTGACCAACCAACGGGACTTGCTTAAGGTGCTTATGAATTCAGCCGTTGCTCATTAGCCCTTGACTTGGTCAGCACATCAGGCCCTGGGGGGTGACTGCACCGACTAGAGATAATACCAAACGCTCTCTCGTGCTCTATCAAATTAGCAACATACATGAGATCTAGTCAAACATATTGTAATCTACTCCAGAAAAATGCCAGAAGGAGACATCCAGAAGGCTAATTTGTTTTTAATCACACTTGAACTCACCTTTGAATTGTAGTGCTTGGTATACTGCAAGATATATATGCAAGACGATGTTGCCCTGTGGTCAGTGTGGAGTAATGTACCAGAGAAAAGGAGCAGTCAAACCTATTTCTCCATTTAGGACAAAACTCTGGGATCAACAGGAAAGAGTGGGGTCAGGTCTATTGTGGTTAAAGCGTTGGTGGAAAACAGCTGGCATTGAATCTGATACAAGCGAGAATGCACAAAGCCTGGGAGGTCTACTGTGTGATAATGCACAAGAAAAGACTGGAAGAATGAGATGTGTACGGAAATAACCAAATAAAAAATGCATAGTACAAAGAAATATTTATTTTTGCCATGTTACACTGATTTCAAATGGTTGATGGAAATTGTTTTTAGTGAGGGAGGGGTTTTGACTACTCCCCATAGTGAGGGGAAGATGGATGAAGGTACTAATGTTGTATAAAGCAACCTGATGATGCTGTGACTCAAATTTTTATTGGAACTGAACAAGACTTCACGTCTAACTGCTCAACTGTCCTGACCTCAGGCAGTGCTGCAGGGGTGTCAGTTGAAAACAGCCATGACCATATGTGGTTGTGTGTGTGTGTGAGAAAGAGCATACTTCCAAGCCTTTATGTGCCATATTAGCTTTGTGCTTGTGTGTCACAGTATCTGTTATAATGCCAGCTTCACGGACCATAAAAGCCTCTTTTATCAGGAAAGTTCACGTTTATGGTTTTCTTGCCCGAGCCCTCCAGGCCACTGGCTGCCTGACTCAGACAAAGGTCGACAATTAGTGGTAACTTAATTAAACCGTACCGTATTAAATGTTTCTCTAATTTTGTGTGAATCAGTGAAAATTCTAATTATAAAAAAACAATACTCTCGTGAACCTGTAAAATGATATAAGTGACACGACAACACAAGATCTTGGGAGTCTTTAACTGAACTAATGCGCATTGCATGGGTAATTGCTCTTTTTTTCCCCACATGGCCATTAAACTATGTAGCGTCAGACAAACAATGCAAATGGTATTACATTATGATCCAATAAGAATTAAGAGGCTGGCCATTTCCTCTTCGTGCACAGAAGATGATATAATCCTATTTTAGAATCTCCATCTCATAGCCCTACACATCGCTTTCTCTCCCGACTTTCCCTCTGATTCTCCCCTGAGATCCTGTTCGCGCTATGAGAAGGGTTGCTGCACATTGATCTCCACTATCTGTGTCAGGTCAGTGGATACAGCCACACTCAGCACTTTCTGTATGCCAAGAGAGTACCCGGGCTGTCACAGGCTGCTTTTCCCTACTATCCCTGAATGTTCACCCTCTCCTAGGAACAGTGACAGGCGATCTTTGTTGACCCCCCTGGGTCACCGCCTTCGGTGCTGAATAGATGTCAGTTATTTAGATAATATGTGGCATACAATATGAGACCCTGACATACAAGATGTCCAGAAGCGCTGCTTAAATTTGCCCATGTGAGATGGTTTAAGATAAAAGCTCAAAGGTAAGTTACAGTGTGTGAATCAGTAAGAACAGTAAAAGGCACTCTGGGATGCTCTTTCTGAATGAATATATAAATGACTACAAATGACACTTTGCTAAAACAAATTCTCCTCAACAATAGGACCATTAAGACCAACAGCCCTGAACCAGCTCTCTTTGACTTAAGACCTATGCTTTGAGGGATCCTGATCTCAATTATGGTAATTCCTTTTCACCGCAAAACTAACTTCTTCTGACAAAATGACGCCTTATATACGCTCCGGGGGGTGTTCTTCCTCCTGTGAACAAATGTACTGTACGGTGGTTTCAGGCTTGCAAACAGGTGCACAAATGTGACATGTTCTCATCTCAGAGGAGAGAATGCGAAGCTGTGTTCAGTATCTATGAACATATCTCATTGCTAACATAGTCTCAGTAGGCTATTGCATGGATGGACAGTTCTATACTTTAAATACCCATCACAGATCACGGAAAAGAAGATTCCAAGAGGCGATATCAGATTTCTTGTTGCCTTAGATGAGACTATTCACCTCTTGTCATCACATATTAATCCCACCATTCTGACAACAAAAGGTGTTGGATCGCTGCAGATGCATATTCACAGTGTATTCCGGGCAACAGGCCTTGTCTTGTACTCCAGTATGTTTAAAAGTGAGGCAGTTGATTCTTGCCTGCAGTGATATTCCCACAACAACAAATCTGATATCACCTGCAGCAGACACACTGCCAATTAATGCAACCACTTCGATTATTTTCCATGGCTGAAGGCAACACGACGAATTAAAAACTACCACTGTTCAAATACACAGTTAACAATTCTGCTAAAATGTGATCTTTCCCTGAGTGGCTCCTCTCAAGGGCCTGTCACACATCCTATAAGCCGGTGAACTAGCGTAGCTTAGCCTAGAATGCTCTCATTGCCCAAAGTCTCGCTTCCATCCTCTTCCAGTGCTTCCTGTCCTCTCCAAAGCTTTGATCAGCTAAGCCTGCCGAGTTACAGTATCAGTCCTCGGTTACACTAAAATCCACGCTCACTCATCTAGAGCTGCTGTGGAGGACCAACTCCGGCTCCAGCACTAAGCCTCCCAGTTGATATAATCCATCCTGCTTCTTTTCTACCTGCATTGCTCTGGTTTTAAAGCAAAGACGTATCCTCATCTGCAGTTGCCTCAGACCGTATTGTTGAAACATCTTAGGAGTCTAGCTGTGGCCTGATCAAACTAGTTTGACACCAGCCATTAGATCTCATCGCCAGGCATTCCACGTCAGCACATCTGCAATACATCTAGCAACTGCTTCTCCAGTCCTCCAACAACCAGCAGCACAGCCTCAGTGTTGAGGCCAGGTACTGTGGGACAGCCCCCCAGTGCCTCACCATCCCCATCATCATCAGCACAACCACCCAACTCCACACCACCACGGGATGGACTGGGCCTGCCCTGTCTACCCATGGCTCCACTGACAGGGGATAAAGGGATAAAGAGCCTCTGCTCAGGGACTGATTACTTACATCTGCCAGGCTAAATCCCAGTGCCCACACATATACACACAAGCGAGTACGAACACCACACAGGCACACACTTGGCCTGCTGCTAGCTGCAACAAACGCACTGATGCATGTATTGTTTTCTGACATAAGCATGTGGTACATGAGGAAGCTGTGTGCATGTGTGTGCGCGTGTGTGTGTTCAGGACTTGTGTAAGTAAAGGATTATAGGACAACAAACATATAATAAACACATGTATGATAAATTGTTAGCAACACAGCCATCACACTAACTTAACATTATTGCCACTATAAACATGGCAGAGGCTCCAAATGCAATATAGTCAACACTACAGTAGTAACCCTGTGGCAAAGGACTTATCCACCTGTGAGTGTTGAGACACACTTCAGACAGCTTCATCTGATATGAACAAACAATAATAGTTTTTCATATCTTAAGATGTTATTGAAATCATGTTTCTCTGTTGTTCTCTGCAAACATAGAATAACAATATTCTGTTGCAGTAATATATTGCCATTTGCACTGCACGGTGCTCTGTAGTTCCTTGTTGACTTTAACAATGCCAGATGAATTTCCAACAGCTTGTAAATATACTCCAAGTTGGCAGGGCGCTTCTTCGTGGCATTATTAAAACCGGAGCTAGCAGGCTGCCACAGGGCAACGTTCTTCATTAGCACAATTCATCTAGTACAGTAACAGATACATGTGTATGGTCTGCCACTAACAGAAAAATTAAGAACGATTGTTGACTATATCTTCCAGCGTGCATCTGTGCACCGAGCACAGCCGGGAATTGTTACTGAGGGGAAAACGCTGGGTTTTAGTGCAGGCATAGCATAGAATATATTTATCTTGACATTTCCAGCAACATGATCAGAGTGTGGATTTTCAGCTGGACTGTATACAAAACAAATGTCAAATACCACGAGATTGGCAGTGCCACAGTTTAATAGAGTTTAGCCTTTGACCACACACAACGCTGTTTTCATGAGTTCCCATTGATGGCCAGTATTAGAAAGCTGGCATCACTATCAGACATTCCCAGTGAGTGGATGTCAGACTGGCTCACTGACCTCTTGTTTCCAGCTCATCTTTCTCTCCCGGGAAAACAATCGCAACTCTCATAAGAGAATATTAATCCCATGGCCTGAGCGCACGCTGACCTGTAAGGGCTTACCTCTGTCAGAGATGTGTCTCTACAGGGATACACCTGTGCATGTACAGTATGCTGAAGAAGTGTGAGACAGGACAACCTAAAGAATTACTGCTATCTAACATACATGAGGTGTTTTGATAAGACAGATTTAGAGCAACCTGTGATTATAACACAAAGCAATTATATAAAATGAACGCTTTATTTAAGCAGCAAGTCAATGTCATCTTGTGCAATAGATTTGTCCTGTTGTTGAATAGTTGAACAGGTCGGTCAAACTATCAACATCCTTACATGTTGGCATGGCAACTGCATTGTGTCCTCAAAAGCACTTAAATCGCTCCAAGCCCGAAGGCCACTATAAGCACCGATGACTGGTTCAAGTAATTCAAGTGGAAACGAATGATGGAGAACACGCCAACATTGTCAAACCCTGCAGAGATCTGGCGATGACTAAAGTTTAAGGGGACTTCAAGCTGGAGTGGTATATTACTGCTGTTGTTGTTGGCAAACAACGGCACGTTAATCTGGAGCTTGAGCTCCGTGAGACGCAGCTCCTTGTGAGGGTGCAAGGAGTCCGAAGGGATCGCACATCCAATTAGCGCCATCTGCAGGCACGACGAGAACCAGCCATTGGATCGCTCCAAGACGACGCCAGTTCGTGGCTAGAAATCATAATATACCGCAAAGCCGGCTTAATAAATCAGGCGCGCATTTTACAGGGAGACGTTTGCAAAAAGAAGAGGACAAAATCCGAATGCGGGAGTTTTTTTTTAAATTAGAATCCAATTGGGTGATTGGCATCTGTGTCACCACACAGCCGGGTGGTTCCGTTGCACCCTGAGGTCGCGGTGCCCGGCACAGGGAGGCGCAGCGCCTCATGGCGCCAGGGCACATTTTAAAAGCAGCGGCGGGCTGCGGGCTGCGGGCGGCGGGCGCTGACCACGTGTTGTCATTCAGCGGTGATGATGATGATGATGATGATGATGATGATGATGATGATGATGATGATGATGATGATGATAACTGAGGCGACAGCAGGTGAACTGGGAACGCGCTCGTGCAGGCTGCCGTCCAGACCATAACAGAGCCCAGCGCTTCCACTTCCGACGCGCAACGCGTGGGGGAGAGTCGGTGGCAATGCGCGCGACATGCGCGCGTGCACGTGTAAGCGCGCGCGCGCGCACACACACACACACACACACAGAGTTGTTTTAAACATGCCTGAGCCGACCGGAAGAAGCTTAGTGAAAGGATTTCTCCTGCGTGTTTACCTCGGTGTCATAGATTTTGGTGATGAGAGAGAAGGAGTACTTCCTGGACTCCCGTATGTGCTGGATGGCCAGTTGCACCGCCGGCTCGATGCCCTGGCTGATGCTGCTCATCAGGGCCGACTCGTTCATGGGCATAAGAACCATGATGGGCAGGTTTTCCCCGTCCCTGGCGAACCAGCTGTTGTCCTGTCCGTGTTTGGTGCGGTCGTTGCACACCTTGGTCAGG
Organism: Gadopsis marmoratus; assembly: GCA_036023855.1. Lineage (NCBI taxonomy): Eukaryota > Metazoa > Chordata > Actinopteri > Centrarchiformes > Percichthyidae > Gadopsis > Gadopsis marmoratus. The sequence continues at coordinate 13,541 of JAVQJF010106179.1, forward strand.
GCAGGGTGAAACAGCAGGGCAGAGAGGAGCAGGCATCCCGTCGGGAGGACCATCTCCCAGCCGCTGCAGTCCCTCCGGGCTGGAGCCATGCTGCCGTGCAGGGTGACCGAGCGAGATCCGACCGTGCACTCACTGTTTGGGCATCGCAAAGTCGGGCTCGTCCGGGATGCTCGGACGCCCGTCCGTCAGGGAAATCGTGTTTCAGAACGGAGCAGGCACGAACGCCGCAGCAGCCCCCCCAAACGATCTCCTGTCAAAACAGCCCTCTTATTTAACCCCCCCCCCCCCCCCCCTTTCACCTTCAATTTGAACCGCTTATCTTAGAAGCACAAGAAGGTCCTGAAGGATGCCCCGAAAACACGGAGAAGACCCCCGTAGGTGTAGACAGGAATCAATCACTTTCGTTGGCAGCAAGTTGCTGCGGATAGAAAAATCACCTCCGAAGTAAATCCCCAGCCAAGAGATGGCAACTGTGGGCATCCCAGCCAAACACAGCGGAGCGACACGGAGAGCAGGCTAGAAACAAATGGTGCTGAGGATGAACGCTTGACCGCAGAGGTCCGAGAGGGATTTGAGGAGAGAGTCCGCCTTAACAGCCTGTGGGACTGGGGATGCTCATCTCCGACGGTGCGTCAGAGAAGCGCTGCTGCTGCTGCTGCTGCTGCTGCTCGCCGTGCACGCAAGAGGGAGCACTGAATGTGGAGGAGGAGAGGAAACGAGGGAGGAGAGGAGGAGGAGAGGGATTTAACAGCTTGCTGGAAAGGCTGCATAGGCTTTGTGCAGGGCAGACTCATCAACGGCTTGACAGCCAATGGCTGATTTACTGGGCTTATGTGTTACAGATGACGCTTCGGACTGGCAGGGAGCAGCCTAGTTGTGCAAACATGTGTAGCACTGTTATGTTGCACGTCATACAGTCGCATCAAAAACACTTCATAGAGCGATATTTTTAGCGCTTCATTATCAATGCTTATCCCAAGGGATGGTGAGATTGTTCCCACGGGCAGCTGGGCTTTGATTCACCTTGGAGCCTGTACCTGCTGTACCTGCAGAAGTGCCCTTGCAGGCTCAAGCAAGACAACAGTAGCTGGCTGTGCGCTCTCAGCCCGAGGATGAAAAGAGAATTGGCACTATTAATAAAGAATATGAGACATGAATACGCTCAAAGGGATCGGGACTTTGGATTTAGTGGTGCCACCCAGCAAAGCAAATCAAAACACAGTCTGATGTTAGGTACATCACGAGGATGGTCCCTTGAAATGTTTATTTTCACGGTATAAGCGAACTTAATCCACACATTGGAACTGAGAGAGGATGTATACAAATCACTATTATGATTACTGGTTTAACTCTCTCCACTGCGAAATCCTAAAATATCTGGATTCTCAGCCAGGAGTTCAGGAGAATCTCAGCACCACGGACAGCACAGAGGCTCAGACAGTTCACTGTCCATGGTGCTTAGGTCCTGCTGTACTGTACAAGGCAGCGGCACACTGCAGCAGCTGAATTTGCCCTCTGTTTCTGTTGACATGTGTACATTAGCCCATTACCTGTATTTCCTCAGGGCAGGCTATTGTCACAAACCGGCTCACAGAATGTGACCATGGAGAAGCCGAGTCAGGAAACGTGCCAATTAAAGATTTTATGTGACATAAACCCCCCCAAACCCAAACTATGTACAGAATCAGCTATGAGGTGTGAAAAAGGAAACCATCAGTCGGGAGTGAAATGTATGGTGGGGTTATGTAATCTCTGCATGAGTGTTGTAAGCAGCAAAAGGAGAACACAAACCAAAACCAGACAGCAGAAGTCCTAAGAGGGATCCAACCTCCCGAACAATGAATCCGGCTGGATAATATAGGCTTTCTCCAGGTCCAACCGGGTGCCACCTAATCACCCTAACGAGCTGCTGATGGCAAGGACTGATCCCCGCAACTGAAAAGGGAGGAGTCGTAACAGTAGACACACATTTTTATTCATGTCTCTGTGTACAAGGTTTACCTTCTCCTGCGGCCCCCAACGTCCAGAAAAGGCAATTATTGCACTGGTTTGCAACACAATTCGTGGTATTAAACAGGCATGGGAAGTAAACAGAATATGCAGCCGGGGAGGGGGGGTGTAACTGTTCTCCACATGTGGGAAAAACACGAAAGCCTTTTAAGTCACTAGCCGCATCAGTATTTCAAAACAGAGGCCGGATGAGGATGAACTTGGCACAGGGTAGCCTATAAACATCACTGCATTATGATCACCGCGAGGATACAGGTGTGAACTGCTGCATCACTCAACATTGACCACAGCACGGAGAGGAAGCGTGCTGTGATGACATTTTCGAGTCAAGTCCAAAATGCAACACAGCGAAAGCTTAAAATATATCATGCACAAGCATTTAATGTTTCCCAGTTGAAGTGACTCTTTCTATCAGAATATGGGCATTATGAAGTAACCTTTGCATTGTAATACTCCTACTCATAAGATGATTTCTACGCCTCCTCTAACATAACACAACCTCTTTCCTCAGGGGTTTAAAGCATAAAGCCCTCAGGATTGATATGGAAAAGCTGACATCTTAAAACACAGGTCATTTGAATCCAGGCTAAGCAGCTCCATGAACACACAAAGGAAATGGTTATCCTTCCTTTCCTAAGCACGTCCTTTAACGGAAAGATTTCCCCAAATCAAAAATCTTCCTAAAGACTCCAAAAATTCCTTAAGGGACACAATATGGGAAGTGTCTTGTTCTGTCTGGTTGATTACTGCCTTGACCCACGTTTTGATCTGTGAAGTCAGAAAAATCTGGCTCCTAATTAATGTGACATGAAACAGGAACGTTTGCCACAATCAAGCTGCAAGTGCAGAGAGCATGGAAGTACAGAAGCAAAATGCTAAAATGAAAAAAGAAGTGAAGCAAATCAAAGACGAGCACTAATTTGGAGTACACACAGCATCAACTGGCAAATGAAATTCTTTAAATGCAAGGTGAGGAAATTATAATTTAATTGGCAATGCAAAGCTCAGAAAATGTGTTCCTTAAGTAGCACAAGCTATGATTTATATTATAACATCACCTACAGACAGTTCCAGATACAATCAATCAACACCTCTAAACTGACACTGTTTTTTTTCCTAATGTAGAAATGCTTCATGTCCAGCTAATGATTGCTGCAGATGCCCAAATGAAAATGTCCATTTCATTTCAGATTATGAATCATTCATTAAGCTTTCAATCATGGCTTGCAATCTGCCTGTCCTCACTAAACGAGATGTCAAGCCAATATATCACCACTAATTGGAACATACTTGTGTGGTATGAAAGGCACACAGTGAAATCATTATGCAGATGTTGGTACTTGGGCAATCAGAGACGAATTTTTATATTACGACTGTAGAATAATGACCAGGCTCAGTGATGCAGCAACTAAGGCAACATCTTCCAGGTGGTGTGAATGCGTTGATTTGACAATATCGGATTCGTTTGTCATATGTACTGATGGTCTTAGGGGTTCATCAGAAACAAACTAAAGAACGACCAGGTTTTTTGTTCTGGTTTTGGTTGTTTTCCTGTTTGTGTCTCCTGTGTTTGTGTGACCTGGCTGAACCAGTCCCTGGTCACCCAGTCCCGTCAGCGTCCCCCTTCCTCGACCTGTTCTCCGTCCCTCCCTGCTCGGTCCATTACCTTTCCTGTGCCTTGCCTTAAATAGACCCTTATATCTGCATACCTGTGCCTCTGTCTGCACTTGGGTCCACGACTAGAGACGTCACAACAGTTTTAAGCAATTTTACTGCCAAACACCAGACACGCAATTCTAAAGAGATTCACAAATGCAGTATCCAATCCACAAACACGGAGCTGTGCCTATTTTAATAGAGATTAATGGGTTGGCCTGTGGACATTTACACATTTTCTTAAAATTACACTTGATCACACCACTGCTGTTTTGATTAATATCTCTGGAGAGCGTGTGTGTGGATGGAAAGGTTAGCCCATTCATCCATCCACCCATCCAGTCACTAATTCATGATTTAGCCGCAATGAAACTTTTTTTTTTGGAAGTCCTTTTTATATCTACAAATCATCGAGGCTTAGTTTGATTCGGTATCACATCCCACATCCATGAACATAAACGTGGCACCATGAAAGGGCTTTGCTGTGATCTTCTTAGCACACATACACACGTGCTGGAAGTAAAAGCTACGATAGACTTTAATGTATCCCAGTGCAATACCTTAGTTCAGCGTTATCTCACACATGACTGATCTCCAACCCAAGGACATCCTGAAATGGTGCAGACAAGTAGCTCTATTATACAACATGATATACATTTTATTATGAATCTCTTGAGATGCTTCTTTCCCTTATTCTCGACACGCTTGCCCTGCCAGTTGCCGTGGCAGCTATTTGAATAATTGGTTTCGGAATCTGGAGTCACAGTCCTGCGAATTCCATGAATACAAACAAGTTGAGGAGCAATTCCTCAACAGGGCGTGTTCCATGCATGGAGGTGGTGAATGCATGTTTTTATGAGCTTGGAAAACAAAAAACACTGCAGACTGTCAACTAGGAGATGTCCCCTTGTGATAAGGAGGAGGGATGCCTTGGATTTGCAGTTGTTGGGGTCCTTGGCACTGAAACTTCGTAATGAGATTTTTTTTTTTTTGTTGAGATCCAAAGACGTTTCATTTAGTGAGATATGCTGTGTGGCACAGACCAAGGACAAAACGGGCGAGAGAGTCAAACTTGTCTTAAATGTTCTGCAACATCTGTGGAATATTATGCCTCAACATTTCTCTCTCTTTTCTGGATGTTTTACTTGCCTGCAGCTAGAGGTCATGGCAATGCCTCAGAATGAGTTTCTTACAACTACATACAATATGTACAGCTGATTTTTAGACTCATGGCATGCAGACTCTTTAACAATATACTTTAACACCATATCTACTAAAAGGAACTCACCTTGAAATGAATAAGACAAATGGATAAATCCTCAGATCTCCATCAATTCACCATTCACTCGCTATCTACAAATACAAGACCAACTGAATTTAAACCACTCAACGCATAACAGTGATTAGATCACAAAACACAAATGGAAATACAGCAGGGCACAGCCTTTTCACAGGCCCAGGAGGGTGTTGTGGGATGAAAAGAAACCAGGCCAACAACTAGAGTGTGTGAAAAGTGATGGCACAATTTTCAGCAGCATTACAACAAATTCATGTCTAATAGTACAAAAATCCCACCTCGCCTGTTATTTTTCACTTTTGAGGGGTTTATAGGTTGGACTATATCGTGTAAGTTAAGGCACACATGTGTTTTCAGTTATACTGGCTGATTAGACTTGTGCTCTGGTTTTGTAAGTTTACCAAAATCAACAAACTAATAAGAAAGAAAAAGGTGTAAGTCGAGTTGAGTGTAAGCAGTCTGAAGAGTTGAACGAGGCTGTACATGCCCACAAAGTCCAGAGCAGAGGTCTACTCGGGAAAGTGAAGTGGAAACACCTGTTTGGGTGGATCAGGCTCGGGTGTTTTTTCAATGCGCTACTAGACTGGATCAACCAGAGAAACGTTTCAGAAAGTAGCAGGCGATACGTTGCAGTGGTGTGTTCTGGCCCGTCCCAGCTCGACTCAAGCATGTTAAAACTAAACTAAACCGTCATCACAAACAAAGCATTAAATATTTACAAAATCAGCAGGGGGAGGCGCTAATCATCTGAATAAGAGCAAATATCAACATACATTTAAAAGGCAGCAATGAGGACACTGTTTTCCTTAACAAATGGATTTAGTTGCTGGTTCAGATAGCAGTGTATGTTTATATGGCACTACTCGAGTATTAAGAGACACGTTTACAATGACAAACATAAAATAGATGAAAGGTGAACAAAATTGCTTGGTAACTAAATTTGGTCACAAAAAGCAAGCCAGAAATGAGCTATTCTGACCGGTTGCTATGGTAATAAAGTTATGTGTCTAGCCAATTTTTACAGTTGTGTCCAGCTTGATAACGTTGGGTTTATATAAAGGTTAATATAACTGTTTGGCTAAAACACTGTGTAGGAACAATTAATATAATATTTACATTCAAGCATAAGTTCGCTGAGGAAATTATTAAACCAAATATGTGCAGCTAACTTGCAAATGAAGCTAGCTCCGGTTGGTGCCTCTTACGTAGGGACTCACTTTCAGAGCTAATGTTAAACTGTTTAAGATAAAATAAACCCTACAGGTTGTTTGACAATACTTTCATCTCTTTAGAGACATTTCCAGACTCTTCAAAGACTCTTAAATACTGGAACGAAAATTAGCCAGTGGACTACACAATACAGACGATTTTTACTATAAAAAGAGTCGCAACGCTTTTCTTCTCCTAAGCAAAGATGATTTCCGGAAGTGACAATCGTTCTTGTAGGACCCATCGTTCGCATTATAGGATGCATTGTTGTGGCGTTATTTAAAAGCCTTGCTACAGAGGAGATAGCTCAGGAGCTCATTGCTGCCATTTATTGTTAGCATGTCAGGGCAACACAGCCAACCTGAAGAGTCTGCAGAGGGGAAGGGGGCTGCACAAACCATTGATCTGTTCAAAGTTGACAGGTACTCACATGACAAGATTCATTCAACTCTATATTAATGTTAATAGCTATAGTTTTTCATTCTTTTCACATTCTAACAGTTCATATTTGTAATGCACTCCATCAGAGAAGGAGGTGTCACTTCAGGTTTTTGTTTGGTTTAAGAAGCCGTGTCACAACTTGGGAAACATGTTAACATTTCCTTTATAGTGCCGCAAATATATTTTTACATTCAGGCTAGCTAAAAGAGACTCGGAGGGATCTGTTGATGTCTTCAAAACAGCAGTAAGTGTTGTCTATGGCCTACAGGGGTTTTCAGACTGTGGCTGGTATTTTATCTTTAAGAAAAACAGATGCTGAGCTGTCTGACTTGTAATGTAATTATCACTGCAAAAGTGTAAAATGCAAAAACATGAAAGGCACAAACTGCGGCTAGTTTGGTGACAGACAGGCAGACATCAACCATAGCAAATAAAATTAGCTTCTAGACTGGCAGCACCACAGCAGGGTGTACCAGGTACACCCTGAATTACTGTGTCAGAATGGACAGAAAATGCTCACTGCATGTTTCCCATTTAAAGGATGTCCACTGCTGTGCACCCTAGAGAGATAATCTTGAATGGGCATGCTACATTTGTCCTGGTCAGGAGAGGTTATCATAGCCTTTCTTATTCCATTCTGAAATTAAATCAAGAATATGAGAAGAGACTGTGTAAAGTAGGCCACTGCCTTCAACGGAGCTTCAGCTGCGGCTGTGCTGTGGGAGGACACTATTTTGATTACTGTCAAGTCTTAGTAATAGCAAGAACTATGTCTTACATAATCACACTTGCAATTAATGTTTCCAACGTCATCTGCAGCATAGCTGCTCTGTAGCAAGTCTGATCGTTTTTAGCAGCAATTCTACATGCCTGTAGGTTGAATATAGCTAACAAGAATAAAACAGACTACATGTTCAGAATGTGTATGTCAAGCAAATATTTTCATTAAAAAAATTCATGTGGTGTAATTGTGTACAATTGAAATCATTATGTATAAACTACATGCATGTGTGATCCATGCAAGGATTTGCATCCTGAGAGAAAAGATGAAAGTATCTCCTCTCTGACAAGGAACACAGTGAGAAGGTAGATCTGTGCACGTTAACATTCCTCATATACCTTCTGTACAACTGCTGTGTCTGAATCACCAGTGTATACCTGAGCCCACCTACCATAACATGTGTGAAAAATATCAACATACCTCAGTGTTAGAGCAATTAATAATGCATACTAAAAGCCAACCACTGTCTGTTGTCGCGTTATTGTTTTCCGAGATTGATAAATCACTCTTGACATGCAGAATTGTATGCATGCGTAATATCAACCTGGACTCTATGAATTACATACACACATCAGAAATATTCCTTCCAAACTTTTTCAGGACAACGCAGTTTTATAATCTGTGCTCAACGCAGTTTTCAGACATGCTTAGAGGTAAACCGACAAGATGGAACAAGTCTGTGGAATACGGCGTAACCTCTGGTTTAAAGAGGTTCAGTCTGAAGTCAGAAGTGACAATATGTCAATGTGTCATCTCTGTTTTAGTGGTCGAATGTCAGATCGTCAGCACGATAATTAGGGCCCGGGGTGGCGAGAGAGCAGGGTAAACGAGCTAGTAGGGAAGCTAGTCACGCTATAGCACATGAGCCCCAAACTATTAATAAAAACTGTCACTCTAATTAGTGAGTATGAAGAGATACATACACACAAAAGCAAGCACAAGTATACTGACTTACACAGACAAACACGCTCACAGGGACACGCACACGGACTCTCACACTCATCACACCGCATGGCCATTCTTCCACAACACTAAATCTCAAAAGTGACAGTGCAGACACTTTCAGGAGAGTGAATGCAAGGCAGAGAGAAGGGCAGGGAGAGCAAAGAGTTCAAAGGAGGAATTGAGGGGAAATTAGATGGAAGAAAAAAAAAAGAATGAAGACTAAAGCTGCACACACACAAAAAAAGAGGCGCAGAAAATGAATCCCCAGGCATTTTGTCTGGGTCAAGTTAACGGCAGATATTGATGGATGTGCACGTGCCGTCCCACAGCACACATGCTCAGAGATGGAAGAGGTGGACGGCAGCTTTATAAGACCTCCCACCTCAGGTCACCCCACCAGCATTAATTAATTATACAACCCCTTTCCACGCACCAGGACAAAGAGGTGTGTGCTGTCAAGAGTTTCAAAGCCATCAGATGACTTATATGTGTGTGTGAGCCAGTTTGTGTGGCTCTCCATGATAAAGCAGGCTCCACTGGGTGAGTGAAGTGGGGGCTTGGTGATATAGTTTCTATGTCTCCACACCGGTGATTCTACTAATGGACACAGGAGATGTCCAGTTTCTCTGAGCTCCGACGTGTGTATTGATCAGTGCTGGTGGACCGAAGACATCCTAATGGCTCAGCAACGTGGAGTGCAGTGCAAGTCCATGCTCTCAGTTTTCAGGATTCTTGTATGTGTCTTTTTTTTTTTCTTTCAAATCCGGGACAGTTCCTGTGATCTGAACAGGCAGGCAGCTTTCTCCCAAAGCCAGGCCTCAGAGAGGTTATCATCATGGTGCCTGACCTACAAACAGTTCAGTGAATAGGAGGCTTTTCATGAGCATTTTCAGGTATTTTTTTCAGCTCTGTTCATTAGAATTAGCATTAGCATTAACTGTTCAGAAAGACAAAAAACTTGATACTTTTGATGTGATCCTTGAAGCGTAAACTATTCATCTTTGGAGAAGAGGTGTTTTTCTATTCACACATTGACAGGTTTGTCTCAGGTCCCTAAAATGAAGGAGCTGCAAACGTGTTCAAATTAATAATACATGTAAAATGTGCTGTTTTCTCATTCATGCACGAAAAAGAATGAGATTGCATACAGACAAACACACATGTATGCGCACACAAACGGGTTCATGGGCCTACATTCTACCCCACACACCCAGACACATACATGCAACCTTGACCTTAATTGAAAAAGACAAGCACACACACAGACAAATACACAGTAAATTGTACATTCACACTCCCCAACACAACCATCATGATGTCACACAAATCCATGAAATGAAATTTCTAAAATCAGTAATGATTATAAAGCCCCATTCACACAAATATTTTAACTAAATTCCCCCCGCAAACAATATTATTCACACATAAGCCAGGACGGTACGTTCAGGTTTATAATAGATTGAATAGTAAGGGAACATGCAAAATGTTTTTGTAGGCAAATGGATTAGTAAATGAAAGCCATGAAAGATAGATGAGGAAGTCGGTGCTTAATTCATATTTGATAGCTGGGCTTAAGATGCATTACCCAACCAGCACAACAAGCCACAAGCTGACAGTCCCAGAAATAATGAGCTTGAATAGGCATCTGTGATGGCAGAGGTGTGTGTGTGTGTATGTGAGTGAGTAGATAATGCTGGACAGTGACTTGGAAATGCTGCGTTACAGTGCGACAGGCGGACAGCTGTTGTCTCATCTGCCTCATCCTTTCATGTGTCGTACCAAAAGACGATAAAGAGGTTCAACATTAAACACAACTGACTCATACCTACACATAGCCACCCACTCAAGTGCACACAGCTTGAACTGTATGTGCAGAAATGCTTCAAAGCAGTCTCTACCACCACATTAAGTCACAAACAAACTACTCACCTCTAACACTCTCCGAAAACACCAACATTCACGTGCAAGCGCGCACACACACACACACACACACACACACACACACACACACACACACCTGTTGAGTGCAAGATTTCCATCCTCTGTGTGTGTGTGTGTGTATGGGGCCCCAGGTGCCCATTATGCCCCCCCACCCCCAAGTCTGCCAGGCATCTGATCAGCTGATGTGGCTGGATCGATAAGCGGGCAGAAAGACTCTCTTCATTAGGAGTCCCTGGGGCCAGGCCACCTGCCACTCACTCACCAGCTCCTCTCTGGCAGGAGCTTCATAGTCTGCTTCTGGCTGCCTCCCCTCAATAGACTTTGCATGTCTCCTTGCATCTTTTTGTGTGTATGCTTCCTGAAAGCATGTTGTTACAGAGAGAAAACGACATATTGTAACTGCCACATTGCTGATACCCACCAAGACTGTTTTTCCGGCATCCAGTGGAAGAGCTACAGGCATCAGAGATGGATACGATGAGGTGGTCAGAATCTCTGCAAGAAACAGTGTGGTACCATAACCACTCCATTCCAATTCAGGAGTCAGGATGCATAAAGAAGCAGTGGTGATAGTAGAGAACGAGAAAAAGAATAAAATAAAAAGACAACTGAGGACAAGAGCTGTGACTTTACTGTGAAAGCATCCGCAGGTGGTGAGCAACTTAATCCATTCAAAGGGAGAGAATTGAGTGTGTGTGTCTTTCTCTGTCAGTAACTCATTTAAGTGAATTCCACTTGCTTGCTAGCTCACATCAGTTACAAATAATGAGAACCTTTTACCATTATAAATTCTACGCATATACATACACATACATGTATGGTGGGGAAAAAAGTGTTTCTCTTGATGTTTTTTGGGGCAAGGCATAACACAAAAAAATAAAATTGAAAGGGACCAAATTGATTTCATGCAGTATGTTTAAGAAATCAAAATGCTTAAGGCTTATCATAATTTTGAGTAGTTAATCAAAGAGCTGCTGTGCAAAGCTTTTTGGAAGTAACCTAGCCAACAGTGCTGGCACATTCAGCTTCCCCCCCTTCAACATTGCACAAAGGTCTAATAGCTGTGGCACTTGAGCTTGATGAAAGCAGAGTTAGCCACTAAGAGGAGTTGGCCCTGCTCGCTGCCACTCCTCCACATGTCTGCAGGCTTATTACCAGCGAGCAGACTCAGTGCGCGCAGTCTTACGTGCCCCATTTCCATACGACTACCCGCTGAGCATTCCTCACCTGTCACTTTTGGGTACTATTATTCAAAGAACTGGGTATTTATACAGATCAGTGTGAGCACTTGCAGTTTAAAGAGGGCTGCCATATGCATTTTTTTTTTGTGTGTGTATTTAGCAGATGTTCTTATGCAGGGAAGCTTATGTTTTGTGTTCATTTTCATTTATCATATCAATAGAGTAGTGGAGGGGCATCCAAAACAAGTCCAATTGAGTTTTATAACACACTGTTTTACCACACTATTCCTCAAGCCTGGAAAACAGATGTCTACCACAGTAAATACTGTATTTAAATGAGGATTATGTGACCCAGTATTACAATAGGTACATTATAGAATGTTTACATAGACTATAAATGTTGCAGTTTATGGGTCTTTGTGTATGTAAGTATGTATGTATGCTACCTTATGTGATGTAACAGATACACAGAGACCTGCCTCTTGGCCCCAAATGATTTGTGAGTCCACACTCCACAGAAGGGCCCAGAGGCAGGGGGGCTGGATTGTACCACTGAAATCCACTCAGCAGGGATAGGTGAGGTTAGCAACCACAAGCAATTAGCGCATCATCTGACAGTGTGAGCCTTCTGCTTCTTGTCTCTCTGCTGAGAGATTTCCGGAGCCCTGCGATGTTGAGCCGTATCGATCCGCACGCTGGAAAGGTCAGTGACACGGCATACTGCTGGAACCTCCCCATGCTCTGGCATTCAGTGGAACTCTGCACCCACAATGCTCTGCTGCCCAACCAGGTTGGCAGCAAGTGCCAGAAGAGACCGTGTGTGTAGCAAAGGAACACCCTGCTGCTTGCGTAGGGATCCATATACCTAACCTTTCAGTCATCACCAGGCTTCAGTCAGTGTGCCTTAACTGGTGCAGGGCACTGAAGACTGTGTAACTCTTGCTGGTTATAACACATTTATCTCTATAATTCAACAGTGACCTACACTACAACTTGAGCTTGTAGGTTAACCCTCAAAGGAATAGTTTGCCATTTTGGAAAATATGCATACTCACTTTCTTGCCTGTGCTCTAACCTAGCCTGGGTTTGTCGTGTCGTGTTCGCACTTAGTTTTCTGTACGAACTCAACATATAGCTTGTTAATTAGTGTGCTTTAGGCATGCTGGTAGGTGGATTTTGATACCTTGTGACAGAGCCAGGATAGCTTTTCCTCCTGGGTACCCTACAGACATGAGTCTCAATCTTCTGATCGAACTCTCAGCAAGAAAGCGAATAAACGCATTTCCCTAAAAGCCAAACTATTCTTTTAATCTTGGAAGCAGCTGTAGTACTGATTTTAGAAAGTAAAACTACTGGTAAAAAACAGCCGAGAGACACCCTCTGATGAATATGTTTTATCTACACTGGATAAGGCATCAGCTCAATGATTTAGATGATTAATACCATGTGTATGCTGCATCAATCTAAGTTAAATTTCCATTGCCGGGGTAGTTGGTCTGTCTGACCAAGCACATCATCATCACATAGGTAATGAATTATGCAGAGGAAGGGATAGGTTGTTTATTTCCCTAGACTTGGTGACTGCTGAAGAACTCTAAGTGCTGCCTCTCTCTTAGAAGAGCATTAGCCAGTTCTCAGATGCTTGAGCTTGGAGCTTGACTGCTTCCTGCTATGCTTTTTCCTCACTAGCTGCTTATCCGCTGCCTCTGAACCAACAGATAAGATTAATAGACTACAGTAATTAATTCTCTGGCAGGAAAATGGTTTAAAAATAATTTCCATTCAGAATAAGCTCAGAATATGGTAACGTGGCACCTCAAGCACACTGCTGCATGGCCAACAGACTTCGTATAGAGTGCTGTGTCAGGTTGTATTTGGTATACGGACTCATGCATGCCTGTGTGTATATTATAAATGTGGAAGACCATCGCAATTAACTTACACAGCTGACACTGCCTCTGCAAAGTGATGAGGCGTTTAATTCACACATGACTACACCCAGACAGCAAGGGATCTGTTCATTTGACCTGCATCACTACCCCCCGCTTAAGTGAAGAATCCCCTCAAGAGAAGGCAGAATTCAATTTACTCATACACTATGAAAAGCAATGTCAATGTCTTTAGCACTCCAAATCAGGAGCACGTCAAGGTGTAGGACTTATTTCGTCTCCTGGGAGAGTGATGAGAAAACAGCATCAGGCAACAACATCTCACTCAACCATCTCTCAGATAAAATTAAGTCTCCATGGTTTCTAAACTACACATGTGGTAAATCTTCTCATATACCGTACTCACATAATTCCTCTGATGTAATATTAGAGTAGTAACATCTTTAGCCTTTCACCTGGGGGAATGTTGGGATATAGATTTTGGCTGAAGCCAGGAGCCGGTTAGCTTAGCTTAGCATAAAGACTGGAATCAGGGAAACAGCTAGCTTGGTTCTGTCCAACAGTAACAAAATCTGCCTAATAGCATCTCTGTGGGTCACTAATTATCACAATGTACCTCATTTGTTTAATCTGCACAAAAAAGAAAGAATAAAAATGTCAATGTGTGGTTTTACAAGCTGTTATGTGCCGGACTATTTCCTGGAGTCTTGACGTCATCATGAGGTTGCCAGTCACACAGTTATACAGAGATATAACTGGCTATAGCTTTGACTTTAACAGACATATGAGAGTGGTATTGAACTTCTCATCTAACCCTCTGCAAGAAAGGGAATAAGCATATTTCCCAAAATGTCAAGCTATTCCTTTAATGCATGTACTGCATGTGAGGCAGGTAGTCGGGCTGAAGTTGGAGCAGAAACAGTTTCCTGTTTAATTCAGTCTACATAATTTGGAAACTACCGCTGATACTTTCCCAATTTCACTATTCACGACCTGAAACTCTAAAACAGCTCTAGGCTACTATGCAGACCTGAATATAAAATATGTGTTGGAAAGGATTAATAATATCTCAAAACCTGAGGTACACCTGACTGAACTGAACTAAGGCTGATCAAATGTCTTGTGTGCAAGGAAAAATAAATCAACCACATCTCATTTTGTCCAAGGAAATACATACAGTATATTCCCCAGGGGGGGGAGACAGTCCATTTAGTAAGCAATCAAGTAATCTGATGAAGTGAAATGAATGGGAGTAGGATGGAATGGTTAATCGCCTGTGGAAGCATTTTATCTCATAGGAACACATTAAAGAGGTATTCTGTCAATGTAGGCTATGTTGGGGGAGGCTGTAAAAAATCACAGTCTGCCTGAGTGTGAATCAATCTCTCGTGTTCTCTTTAGCACAGTACATCATTTCTGCCAAATATGACTTGCTCTTAGACAGGTTTCAACATTGCATCCGACAGGGAAAGAAAATAAAGTATGATTGAATCGCAGTAGAGAAACATCAGGATCTGAAGAGGAAAACGTCAGCGGAAGATGTGCACAAATACAAAAACACGGCACAGAATATTTTCTCGATTCCTATTTATATCCCAATCCATGTCATCTGCATTACAAATAACACATAGTCTACAGGCTCTGCCATGTCCATTCGCCGTGGGAGAGAAAAGAGTGACAGACTCCAGTTTTTAGCAGACAAGTGTGATATGTGCTGTGACTGTTCTCCTCGCTCTCACCACGGAAATGCTTCCCATAATTAAATACATCAGCAGTGACACCATGAATATCACACAAGATCTGCATTCTGCAATTCTGGTGTATTACAACAGCAAAACCAGTGTCAAAATGTCTTAAAATGCACATGTAACTAGTGAACGGTGTTTGCCTAGTTTCATTTTTTGCCTTAGACACTGTTGATGATACATTGTTCAACGAGCTCGCAGGTCATTTGATCACATAACTGAACAGCATAAGAGATGCTGCTCCCTTGCGAGATAAGATCAGCATCTCAGACTTCAGACTTTAACTATTTGACAGATGTTACACCTTAAATGGGGTTTTTGATCATCCTGAACTCATTTTCAGGTTTTCCCCAGGTTTAAAAATAAGTCTAGTTTGCCATGTTGACCATCTTAGTTTGCGTGTTAGTGGACACTTGCTAATTAGCGCTAAACAAAACATACAGCTTAGGCTGATAGAAGTATAAGACAAATATAAAATATAACGTGCTGGTGTCGCTACAGGAAATGTCAGTGCACCACAAAAGTCATCAGGATCCATCCTCTGGGCACCATGGATATATGTACCCAATTTCATGGCAATCTTTCCAATAGTTGTCGAGACATTTCAGTCTAGACCAAAGTGATGGACCAACCATCATAGCCATCCCTAGACCCTTTGCTGCTAGCGTGGATAAAAACTCTGCTGTAGTCTGAACATATCCCATCTGTGTCAAGAGAAGAAAAGGGTCCGGTATACAGCATCGGGTTTATTTTTTATTTTTTGTTAATGCAGTCATTTCCTCAAATGTAACAAAATAAAGAACAAGAAAACAAGCTTAATGTTTCATCGAAGACCACCTGTTTTCTTCCCCAGTCTGCAACAGAGCGCCTGTGGTCAGGATCATCTGTGTAGCAAGTGTGAGCAAGTGGCAAGTGTGTCATTATCAAGCACTAGTCCATTGATATCATTAACAAGGGTATGGTCTAATTTACAGCTACACTCTGACAGCAACAGCAATTGAAAAGGGTGAGATATCATCCGCAATAAAAGTCAAATATTCCCATCTACTTGTTTTAATGATTCACACTTATGTTCAGAGTGCTCACACTGAGAATGGGATCGTAAGATTCCTTTTAACGAGAACATGAAAAGCTGGCAAATTATCAATTAACTCTGGCGATGCCTTAGCTGTGTATGAATTATTGAGTGAAATCACTTTCCGGTGGGGTCCAGCTCTGCTGAAAAGGCAGAGGGGACAACTCCAGGCAAAATAAGAAACAAACAAGCTGCCTTTGATGCCGTATTGGCTGGTTTCACAGTCGTGGAGTAGATTAGCCTGATCCTAGGCTTTCAGCTACAAAAGGCTTTAAGTCAAAGCACGTCTATGAAACTGGCCCCTTATGTATTCGGAGAGAACATCATTTGTATCAGATTGTTCAGTCCATGCTTAGTCTGCTTAATCGTTATTGAGGTATTCACTCCTCTACAAACACATTGTTTTGTGGGACCATAAAAACCTCAAATTCATGTCTACATTTTTTCATTTATTCATTCGTATCTCTAACAAAATCCATTAGATGTTGCCTGTCTTTTCACAGTTGCACTTACAAATCTGAACGTCGATACTGTTAAAAGCTGGCAAGGATAATTGCTGTTTATATTTTTCCTTGCTGCCTGTAAAATCTGAATTCTATGAAAGTGAAGAGATCTGCCAAATGGAAATGACACACATGCTCCAGCAAATAAAACTGCCATATTGCTCAGACACAACTGATGGACTGTAGAATAGTTGGTTTATGGCTATTTTAACTAATTTACCGACTGAGTGACTTCATGGCTGCTTTCTTCTCTACATGATCCACCTAATCAGATGGCACTGGGGGTGCATACGAAATGCAATGCTATCTCTGTATCTAGGCCTCACATGTTTACTGCGCCGTCTGGAGTCCCTCCTGAAAGCGAAAGTGTGTCATCTAATGTATGCAGCCAACAGCCACTGCTCCTGAGCTGTTCTGGGTATTGTGGGTTACATAAAACTCAACAGACATGCAGTGTGGAAATGGCCTCTTGTCACTGTGTTTGTGCTCATGCGCTCGCTCCCTGACAACTGACGCCTGAGCATCTCCAAAGACTTGCATCACGGGGAGCCTTGTTTTGCACTATCATTAAAGACACATACAGGGTGTGGGAGTGTACTGCTGCATGTATGCCACGCCGGATCAAAAACTACACTGTGCCTACACTGTGTGCAGAGATTGCAGCGACACCCAGCGTTTCTGTGGGCACAGTTGCAGAATTTCAACACATTTTATTGCGCTATTTTGTACTGCATGTGTCACACGGAAGCACCCAAAAGATTAGGATGAAACAGTGAGACACAGCAGCACCACGGCCTTCTGCGGCGCTCTTCAAATTCCTAGGAAGCAGCCGAGTGGTGTCTAAGTAGCATTTGTTCGAATGCGAAGATTTCTGGCAAGGTTTCCATCAGAGCGTGTGAGAGCGACACCAGCTTGCCTCGTGCATGTTCCAAACTATTATTTTCAGCACCGTTGTACACTTTTAACAGCTGAAGGTGAAAGATGCACTTCATTTTTACATTTTCTAATAAGATAAAAGGCAACAGGTTGTTTTATTTTTGTTGCATTTCTACAGTGTTTTTATACGAAAAAAGGTTTGTACCGTTTTATCTTTTATCCACCATTCACAATGCCGTTGGCCCACACGCACTCAGGATCCTGTGAAACAAACAGCGGAGCATCAGTGAGTTACTGAGAGACTGCAGGGCAGAGCGTCAACACCAGAGGGGAACAGGGCGACTTGGCGCGGGCGTGACATTTCACCATCTCACTCAGCAGCGGGTGATCGAACCAATCAGATATGGTTGGAAAACTCACTTCCCTCTCATTTCTATTTCTAATTTTCTCCTCTCATTACCATCCGAGCATCTTGATTCACGTCTCCATCAGTTAAATGTGAACCATAGCTGGGTGGACGCTGATGAGTCACAGTTTAATGGAGAAGCAATGATGTAAAGTGAGATCAACAGTATTTTTAGGATTATTTTTGTCATAAATGAAGCCCGCCAGTGGTGTTTCTGTGTTGTGTTTTTAATGTTGATGCACATTTTAGACAGAAAACTCAATTCAGACACTCGAAATTCAGAAGGAAGTGAAAAGCAGAATGGACGGGATGGAGGAAAGCCTGTACTGTGCTAGTTATTGTTTACTCATTGTGTCGTCTTAGTCAACCTGTGTGAAATCTGGAATTGCCCAATTCATTCTTAAATTATGGCAAAGAAAAATAGTTTGAGGTCCCAGTGACCTTTGAGTCAGAAGTGTCACCTAATCAGTGTCTGACCAACTGTGAAATACAGCCACAATCTCCCCTTCTGTTCCTGAGCTATGGTGTTGAATGATGGCCAAAAGAACATGCTCTTCCATGACATTATGATGTCACAGTGAAGTTGACCTTTGACCTTTTTGGGAAAAACCTTTAATCACTTCATCGTTGTATCCCATTAAATATCTATGTGAAATCTCAGTCAAAATGACCCCATCAGTTCTTGAGCCGTGGCCATAAATGTGTTTGTGAAGGTAATTTTTTAGGTCAAAAATGTCACCGGTGCAGAGGCATGACGAAAGACAAGAACAAGGAAATACACAAATACCAACATTACATTTGTGTTTACTTACTTTGACAACTGTTAAATTTGGTACATTGACATCAGATTTGGAAATACAAAAATATTGTTAACCATGTATGTCACATTCATAACAGCAATATAAGGCCACTGGAGTTACTGACAGCATTAATACACCAGACACGGTGTTAAATTCCAGCATTATTATTATAAGTGCATGTTTACCACTTTAAACAACTTCAATGTCTTTTGATGGGAACTGCTTACCATTATAAAACAGAAGATGTGTGCATGCTATTGTAAAACAGCACTGCATGGTCCATTAGGGTTGGATGACAGCGCAATCAGCCGCTTTACAGGTTCAAGTGCTCCAGCAGATCCCTGGAATATCACTTCTGTTTACGACACAGGTTTGGTTGATATAAAAGCTCTATATGACCTTCCAGAGAGATGTGATCCCAAAGTGGCAAAAATCAATTTTATTGGAGCTGTGTGTACCATATCACATTAGCATATAATATACGGGCTGAATAATTTTTTTTTTACTATTTAGGACATGTCTGGAATAACAGATGGCCACAGGGGACAATAAATAACCCTTTTAATAACAGAATATATTTATACTGCACTCACAGGCTAAAGACACAAACTGATGGAAATGGAAACAATGTCACTTAAGTGTTCAATACATAAAGCATAACCACTGTATTAAAAGGGTAATTTAACTTGTTCCTGTTGAATCTGATCACTCGTGGATGATACTCACTGGAGCAGATTTTGATAGTCTAAAATCATAACAGGGAAATTGCAGCATTTCCAGGGTCCATGCAGACCTAAATAAAACAACCTGTTCCCTGGTGCTCGTTCCAAGCGATAAGCTGTGGTACCGTACACAGTCAGCCTGAAAACATTCCCATTCCCTCCCCCTCTTTGGAGCTTTGACCATAATCTTCCTATAAGTCCACTTATCGCCAAGCATTGTCTGCACAATCATGTGCCACTCATAATGCCAGCAAACGCTTTTATGGACTACTGGGAACTTCAACCCCGCAAAAGATGTTCATATTCTGATACGCTTTTGTGCCTTCATCGTACACAGCATGGCTTTCTCATGATACTTTTTCCCAACGCTCTGCACACTGCGATACAATTATACATTTATGTCCTGAGTGGGAAGTAAAACACAGTAAAAAACAATCCCTTTACGATTACTACGTGCACTCATACGCACAGATGTTACCATGTTCCTGCAACAACATTACTGTACATTCATTATATTTGGCAATGAAGGGATTCTGATTCTACTCAAGTACTTGCAAAATGGTCTGTTTCCATCTCCCATTTATCTTATTGTGAGTATACATTCTGAATCAACAGAAAAAATCTGTTTCAGGCTCATTTTAGATCATTAGACCGACCGCCTGTGAAGGTTAATGGTAAGGAAGAGGTCACAAATTGCTTCATTCGTTCGTCTCCATTATCTGCTTCTGCTGTCACAAACTGTACTCTTGACGACTTCCGTTCAGAAATCAAACCTCAAAACACACAAGTAGCAAGTGTTCATCTGAGGAGGATTTGGCTGGCGCAAGTCCAAAAGATAAGTCCTCTGCTACCCACCTCTGACACCAAGAGGGAGAGGTGGTGATAAAGAATTGGGAGAGGACCAGAAAATCGATCAGGAAGCCATCTGGCATCCCAGCGCTCTGGAGACACCAACAACTGTCTACGCCTCTGCTGCGTTTCCCTTGGTCCCTCTGCATAGCCTGAGGGACAGCCACGCTCGGAACAGAGGGATCTATAGTTGTCCGATTCTGACGGATGGAAACAGAGGCAGTATGCAGGAATCAGTACAAGCCACCGGAGTAACATGTGTGCACTCAAGGGAATACCTTCCCGCCTGTACTGCATTCTCATGCATATTGGAAGTGTGCAAACACTTTGATACAACTGTAACTCTTATTGTGTGACAAAACATACATACAAGAGAATCTTCCTCATTGATCTTAACCTGAAAGGATATCTTAAAATAGAATTATATATATATATATATTTTTTTTTTGACATCAGGCACTTTCTATGGGCTCCAAGTGGACAAGTGAGATGGGGAAGAAAATCATATTCTTGTGATTACAGTGTTTATGCATTTGCACTCTGCATTAAGTGAATAAAATCCCACTTATTTATGACTAAAGTTGAGATATGTCTGCAGTGGAGCTATGAATTAACGCAGCAAATTAGGCTCATCAGGAAAATACTTCATTTAAAATAAACATAGTTGACACAGGAAGTAAATACACAAAATATGGCTATGATTAAGTATTTTGAAGCTGCATGTCATTCAAAAAAAGAGCACAAAACAGAGGCAAGAACACTATGTTGAAAAAACAAGTCACAAAAATTACTATAAAATTAGGAAAATGACCCATGTCATTTTACCTCAGCTAAATTTGCATTGCAAAATTACTTCATTCAAAGCAGAATGGAATGACACTGGAGTTTCTTCTGTTATCAGTAGTCAGGTGATTAGGTTGAAGAGGTACTAGGTACTTGCATAATGCCTGTGATCTAAGGCTTTCTTTTAAGCCACTGGTATGTAATGGTAGCAAGCACTCAAAATCTCCTGAAAAAGGTTCTTACAAAATACCTGAAGATTTCTCCCACTTTCTCTAGACAAACAGAGAACACAAGGAGAGAAAGGAAATGGCCCCCTCTACAGGAGAAGACGCAAACATTTTAAAGTGTCTCATGACGTGGCTCTGGAGATCGCTGTCAGCCAGAGCTCATAAGAGGCACTGAGCTCGTTGGCAGAGGTATAAAGCAGTTCATTTCATTCAGACAGGTGCACACGCTTCAGTGTTTGTCCATGTGTGCATAAAGCAAGGAGGGTGTAAATGATAAACAGGAAAAATGTCAGCATGTACGATTGTGCAGGTTTGCAAAAATTCTCAAGCATCTCCTTGGTTAGAAAAACAATAGATATTCCAGTGGGCTCCTGTCTCCCAGCAACAGCATCCAAGATAAAAATAAAGTACAAAGTAGCTCATCAGTATAACTATCAGTTTAACTTCCTATTGGTCCATTAAAATCAAGCTGGCACAGAAATGTGCAGAGGTTGAAGTTGGGATGGGTGCATGGAAGCTTCCTCCTTTGGGCTCCTTTTAGGGTAAACATATAAAAATAAAAAACACTTAGCAATTCAATCCACCCATATCCCTCCTCGGGACACTGGCCTGTGTCTGATTGAAAAACACATTTGTAGAAATATTCTAGGCTGCTACCATTACATTCTCTCCTCAAAGAACCACTTCTGGTGGAGGCTGTTAGAGCAGGGTTGGAGTAAGGGGGCTGGTGTCCCATTGTCTGTCTTGTCTTCTGCCTGAACACACTTCTGGCTCACCACATGGTACAGGGTCCCGTCCTGAAATCAGCCAGGGGGAAAATATGCATTATAAAAGTAATATTATAATAATAACATGCAATAGTTACGTGATGGTTGATCACTCAGAATGTGGTTCTGAGCATATTGTGAAGCGTTAGTGGTGTTTCGAGAAGAACAGCCATGAATAATGTGGAACGGTGAACAAGGAGTCAGACAAAATGCTAAAGGAAATGGTCCTGTGGACTTTCTCGCCTCTTTGGTTAAACCTGGATTTAATAGATACGGACACTAAACACAGAAATACACTCTTTACCTCTCGGAAGACAAATTTCTGGTCTGCAGGTAACGGTTGCCCTCGTTTTCTACACAGCTGAACAGTCAGGTAGGTACTGATGCTGTCACCCACAACGCATCCAGCAGGTATCCTTGTGTTATAGCGGATCTCACCATCCGTGGAGTATTCAAAGAACTGTGGGAGGAGACAAAACAGCTGGGGTTCAATCTAAATCTTTTCATGTAAATTGAGTAATGTCAAATGAAAGCTGAATGGGACACATTCTATTCATTTTTTGAATGTTTTGAATCTGTGTTAGATTACGCTTTATTTTGTGACTGATGCAAACTTGCATTTATTTTTTGCATTTCAGTTATAAGAGAATGATGTCATTTCAATCCGTGCCAGAGAATCGGTACATGCACAAATGTATGGATGCATGTATACGTATGTGTGACAAAGAAGATAAAGATATGCAGCAACAAAGCCAGTGCGTATACTTTGAATGAAAATGATTCTGAAACATGCAGAGCTTTCCCAGAAGGCAGACAACACAATCACTGCTGAGGCAACTTCCTACAGAGACAACATCAATGTGTTTCCACGGAGGGCTGCTGGAATAATAATGGGAAATTTCACAGTGCTTCCTGGACTACTGTCACCCACAGAGGCTAAAGGTATCAAGAAACGCACTCTCCTTTGTATCAACAAGGCCATCATATCATTTTTCAATGTGGGATGGGCAAACAAGTTCACTATTCCCAGATTTGTAACATTATGCACCCTTGTGGTTTACTGGCAAATACAGTGATTGTATTACTTTGAGGGAGTCGGAGTAAGTCAATGACAAAGAAATGTAAAAAAAGGAAAAGTAAAGAGTATACTTTTAGCGGAAGCTAAGTAGGAGGAATCGTAGGGTAATAAAAGAGGGATGAAACAGAATGAGGCTACTGACTAGGCCCGGTGACTCCTACAGGAACAAAGGAACTCACAGCTAAAGAACCATTTTCAAATGATTGTAAACAAATGTTGTTGGCACAGTTTCATATCACTGAAGGCAAAGACACCACAAGATTTCAGTTAAATTGGAATCAAACTTAATTAAAAGCTCAATGTCGCTTGTACGAAGTAGCTTTAAACCTAAACATAATATAGTGAGTCTACATGTGTTAAATACTGCATATGAATGGGTTTTTAAACTGCCAGCATACAGTACGCTGTGTTTTTACCCAGAGAGACATTTTAATGGCCATTACAACAAACTGAGTTGACTTTTCACCAGACGATACATCAAGAAACACTTTATGATTCACGATCTATTTACCTGGTTCTGACCCATGCCGTGACACATGTAGAGGATGACCCTTTGGCCCACCACAACGTGTTCATCTACAGGGTTGTAGTCAAAACACATGTTGGTCTTGCCCCGGTTCTTCAGCTATAATGAGCAAAAGGCAGCCACATCAATGCATCTTTTCCGGTACTTATCAAACATAGCTTACAGCAGCTCAACACAAAAGGTGAGAAAATGAATGCCAAAGTTAGTTCACACTCTTATCAGCTGCTCAGATGTGTTCTCACCATTCCGAACATGCCCGGGAGATCCTCTGGAATGTGGATATCGGGGTAAATATTATCCAGGTACCACCTGAAGTTCTTACAGCCCAGCTTCTCTTTAAGCTTCCTCCGCTCTGTCACGTCTCCAAAGGCCTCCTAGAAACAATAACCACAAATGATAATTCCACCGTATTATTTCAGCTCCAAATCGCTGCCTTAATCCCCCCTGAGAGTCAAAACAGTAGTGCTATGGTATGTAATATATTACATGATGATGGAAGTATCCATCAATGGCATCTTAGATTCAAATAAAGACCTCATGTGTGCAGTCAGTGCCAGACAGCCGCAGTGTCATGAGTGCCGTGCTGAAATGGTAGACAATAGCACCATCTATAGTTTTTCCATAACTCTGCACGCTACAATCACATCCATGATAACACACGCTCAAACAAGCAGAGCTCCAACTTTCTCTGTGTGTGCACGTTAGTAAATGCAAATAATATACGCGTGTGCTTATGCAAACACACACTGCAGAGGACACAGTCTCTGCATTTTGAGTCGTTGGCGAGCATATGCTCACCACAGCCACCCTGCTGGAGGAAGGGTTCAGCAGCATTGCAGGATGAATGATGGATGTTGGTGGTTTGCCCAAACACAGCTTTAATTGGCCCTTCATCAATATATTTGGTCAAGACAAAAGGGAGCCCCAAAGGAGAGAGTCCGCCGTCAATGGAGGGGACCGGTAAGGACCATCAGAGGGCCACTATGAGGCCAACAAGGGGGAAATTAAGGACCAGTACAAGTGCTACTTAAATGCCAATGAAGAGCAAATATAAGAGTAACTAGCAGTCCAATCACAATACAGAATATGGATCAGTAAGGAGTCACTGAAATAACTTAATGAGCAACTTAATGAGTCAACCTGGTGGCCAGGGAGGTGTCAATTAGGGGAGAGAAAAAAGGCCGAAGCAGAAACATGAATCCAGTCTATTTAGGTCGCCCTGCCTTATTACTTATTACTTATTAACCAAGAGTTATAAACATAACTCACACAGACTGACAGGTAAACTCATCAGCTTGATAGTTTCAGTGACCCGTCATCCTGCAACAAATACTACCTCTGGTGGAGGATGACAATGTATTTGCCTACTAGAAATATTAAAATCAGCCACCCGTATGTATCACACTGACTCAAGATTGTGGGCTTGGAACCAAATCAGGACCAAAAGGTGGAGGTGTAGTTTAGTCATACCAAACACAAATAAACATCTCGCTGCCTGAGTTTATCTCTAGCAAAGGACATTAATTGATCCTGAAGGGACAAAAAGGACACCTTTGTGTATGTAGCTTCTGTTCTGACGATGTCTGCTAGCTCCAAGGAATATGCAAACAAAATCTTGACAAGCATAGGGGTGAAATTTCCAACAGAGATTAATAATCTATTCATATGGTCATGGTAACCCATGAAACTTGCTGCAAATGCCAGAAAAACTACTGCAAAAGTAAGATAAATTAGATGCTGGAAAGTTGTACAATAACAATTAAACCTAATTTAATACTATATACAGCTAAATATTTGAGAGCTTTGTATGTGCGAGTCTTGGAAGAAGAGTATTGGGTTTGTCGTGCCACTGCGAGGCTGCCAAGGCTACCTCCTCTCGGGGAGATGAGCGCCACCTGATCTGTGCTTAGAGAGCTTCTCCTCTTAACTACACGGTCACACACACACTGGCCCAGCCCTTCCCATGCACACGCACACACACACAAAGACAGGGCACCCCATGGGTTAGCGCTGCTCTCTCACCGTGTCAAAGACTGGTGGGTGACACCTGTTGGCACAGACTGACACGGAAAGGTGGTAATCACACACCGGAATCCCCTGACACCCCTGTCACCTCGGGTGTCTACCGCTCATGTATCCCAAGTGTCACTTAATCAGGGGAGCTTTTACACAGCGGTAGGAGTGCAGTGTGTGTGTGTGTGTGTGTGTGTGTGTGTGTGTGTGTGTGTGTGTGTGTGTGTGTGTGTGTAAATGTAATTTTGTGACTGTGTGTGTGAGACTAAAGTTTTGTGATTTATGAAACTATAAAAAAAAAAAAAAAAATAATATTTTTTTTAT
>JAVQJF010106208.1:0-12845 GCA_036023855.1 Gadopsis marmoratus
GAGGGAAACACTGAACACACTGAGGAAACAACCAAGGGCATGACAAAACAGAAGCAAAACAGAACACACACGACTCAAAACAAATAAAAAACTCAGGCAAACGGACAGGACTGTGACAGCAGACGCTTTCGTGTCTGGCATACTTAAGGTTAAGTTTACAGAACATAGAGTAAAAAGCATAATAAAAGTAACATAAAGTAAAACATTACAAAAAAGCAAATTTTCCATCACAATGTGTTCACCAATTAGTGCATCATTGTAGTTTATCTTACTTTATCATTACAGCTTGCCAAGTTGTATTTCACTTTTACTGTCAATCAGCATTGATCAAATATGGAAGGCATCACAGTAAAACTACCCATTTTATACATTTTCATTTTCTTTCATTTCAGGATTCAAGTTCTGAAGATGATGCAGCAAGAAAGCAGTGACAGCAAGGCTAAAGGGGGAAGGGGGAGAGGCAGAGGTGCAGGACAGAGGCCATGGTAGAGGGAGAGGAAGACCAGGCGCTGGTTCTGTCACTGAAGAGGACAGATCAGCTGACTGCTGCCAGGACAGCAGAGATGATAGTTGGTCAGTCATAGATCTTTGGTTAAACAATATTTAAATAAAATGTACACACCCAATTGACATGTGAATCTAGCCAAACAGATTGTTTCTAATTCTAAACAGATTGTCTGGCTCATTTTCCAGACAGAATTGCAACAATTGACACAAGAGGAGAGGGATGAAGTCCTGCAGATGGTGGTCACCTTTCTGCCAGGGGTTTTTCTGGACATCATCTGGGATGTCTGGAAACCGGTAACCAGGAGGCAGATTAGAGACAAATACCCTGACCCCTTTAGCAACTATGATGGCTACAAAGAAGCACCATTTAGGTGAAATTAAACTGTCCAGTGTCCCTGCATGTGATTTCATTACCTAAAAGAAAAACGACATTTTATTCTCGTTTATTGTATAGAAGTACACATTTTTTCAGTGTCTTATTTTATCTTTACAAGTTCTACAATGTCATATATGAATTTGGTTTCTTTTTCCATGTTTATAAAATGGTCTTTTTAATAAACAAAGTATGGTACTGTGAACCACACTCTCACGATTTCTCGTTTTGCTCCCAGTGTTGTCATTGCTCATGTAGCTGAGGTCCTGTCCTTTATGGAGAGAGAGAGAGAAAAAAGCAAGAATTAGAACCTACACAGACAAGTTAACCTATAGGTGAAGTCATTGCATGGTTATACATCAGCAGAAATGTGTAAATTATAAGCATGGGTGTAATTTTGGCAGGGGAAAAAAATCAGGGCATGATTTGTAGGCCTGTCTGATGAAGAGAAGCTGTACTCGAAACGTTACCTTGGTGTAATAAAGAGCGGATATTGGAGTACGAGCTAATGTTAGCGAGCAAGCTCATGAATGAATTAGCTCATGTTATCATATAACATAACTCTATTTTGTTGTGTTAGCTAGTTAGCCGTTTGTCCGCATTACATGGCTGCATTACAAGGTCTTATACATCAATGCCGCATTAGAAAATAATCTAACATTGCTCAGCTAAAATCACAACATATTTCACATGCTTTGCAGTAATGTTAGCTTACCTGGTCATTTGTTGACATTAGCGGACTCAATTTCTAAGCTAACGTTAGCTACTGTGAGGAGCTTCTTCTTCTTTTGTTTTTATTGTGGCTGTTGGGGAGCTGAACTCTGAGCTGAAGAGAGGTAAGGCTCGGGAGCGAGCATACCGTCACATCAGTTGGTTTCTGGCGGGAATAAACTGTCTCATGAAAATCAGTCCACAGGCTGCTATAGGCAGCCGAGAAGGTCTCATTTTTTACGTTACAATACAGTCCGTTCACACACAGGCAATATAAAGTGATTTAGCCTTGTCTGAATCGAAGGTCTGTTGTGTGCTGTAAAGATTGCAAAGCCCTTTGTGACAATTTGTGATTTGTGATTTTGGACTATATAAATAAAATTGACTTGACATTCATTGCAAATATGAACTTTATTGTTACATTTTTGTCTCTTTAGTTATTGTTTTTCATTGTGGTTTTTGTGTCATAACCTTTTGCTTGATAAGTTATAGCTCATAATTTATAAATCATCATTTGATAATGCTTATGTTCTCTTATTTAAGTCCATTTGTAAATGCAGGAATTATACATGTAATGGAGTTTGTTTGTTATATAATATTGCTACTTCAAGATCTGAATAGTTACAACCTTCTTCAAACACAATATCCTGATTTATAGACCATGATGATGTACATGAAATATGATCACATTTTTGGGAAATACACTTAAAGCACTTAGAGAGTTGAATTGCCAGTTGAAGCATTGAACAGCGTTAGCGATGTCAGCAAATAAAGCAGTTGAAATGCAGTACAAATGTAATAGCTGAAAGCAGTGGAAGGGTTAGTTGAAGCTTGAACAGCAGTTGAAAAATAAAAGGTGGAAATACAGTATACACCAATCAGCCATAACATTATGACCACTGACAGGTGAAGTGAAGAACATTGATTATCTGATTACCATGGCACCTGTCAGTGGGGGGTATGTGAGGCAGCAACTGAACATTTTGTCCTCCAAGTTCATGTGTTGTAGTAGGAAAAATGAGCAATGGCCAAATTGTGATGGCTAGACGACTGGGTCAGAGCGTCTCCAACACTGCAGCTCTTGTGGGGTGTTCCCGGTCTGCAGTGCTCAGTACCTACCAAATGTGGTCCAAGGAAGGAGAGCCGCTGAGCCGGCGACAGGGTCATGGGCAACCAAGGCTCATTGATGTGCGTGGGGAGTTGATTTGTGAAGTGTAATTACAGAAAGTTGTTACACTTTTAGTACACATGAGTTGAAAATTCCCTGCACTTAAATGCTCCATGACAAAGAGCTTCTGAAAAAGTTGAGATATCAGACTGGAAGATGTAAACACCTCTATTGAACAGAAATCCTGCACTGAAAACAATTGTGTATGATTATTGGAAATTGTGGAATGAATAAAGCAGAATTTTCTGTTTAAAGTTGAATGACTGAAAAGTCACAGAAATCTGCATTTCCCAAAAAGTGTTTGAATTAGGTGGGGTTTGAATTACAATTTAGCATTTTTGTATTGAAAAAAATCTTGATTTATGAAGATTTTGAGAATATGATTTAAATATACAGTACTGTGCAAAGGTTTTAGGCAGGTGTGAAAAAATGCTGTAAACTAAGAATTCTTTCAAAAATGGAAGTGTTAATAGTTTAGTTTAATCAATTAACAAAATGATAAGTGAGCAAATAAAAGAAAAATGTAAATCAAATCAATATTTGGTGTCACCTCTTATAGGTACACTATTATATATATTTTATTATATATTTCATTTCTGGGGTCTCTGCTTATTTTGTCTAAACATTTCTCCAATGTTCTAGTTTTTTCCATTTAATTCCCAGACAATGTATTCTTTGTCAAAAGGTGAGTCGCACCTGTAGACTGTGTGACTGAATGTGGCCATCATGCCAAGAGTTGCCACACAGTCCACTGCTGTTCCAGAGGGCTTTATAGTATTCTAATACTCAAAACACATTACCTTCTTTTCACTTTGAAGAGTTGCACTTCAACACTGCTAAATTACTTTTCCTTTCAATTAGTAAATTCTTTTGTCCAAAGCACCTGGAAAACCTGGTTGTTTTATGCAGATGTGGATAAGCACTGTAAACTCTGAACTTGTCACGGTCAGGCTCTTATATAATGCTTCTTATAAATGCAACAAACTGTACAGACGTTACACCTTCTTGTCTCCTTCAATGATTTGTAAGGCAACAATATTGAATCACATTTTCTCGACACTTGCGACTGCTTCTAATAATGCATGTCCCTGTCTGTTGCTGCCTGCCTGAATGAACTGCGGTGACGATTTGACATTTTCATGAATGTTTTTCTTTTTTCTTGTCACCTGAAAAAAAAGAAATCCTGATCTCTGTAAGTCTGCATGATTAAATGAAGGGTGAATGAAAAACACACACACACAAACACACACACAACGAAGACTGAGCAGCACTGACATGGTGTGGCTGTGGAGGGGAGCTCTCTGTGGTGCTGACACCCCCACCACCGTCCCATCATCGATTGACCTGAGTGGAGGGAGAAGATCACGGTCGAGAGACACAGGCAGAATAGGAGTGGGAAAGAGGCCTGTTGTTTTAATTTGCTGTAGCAGGGGGCAGTATTGGCACTCTTGCTGCTTTACATCGCTGGGTGTGTCACATTTGATTCTTCATTAATAAGGCTGAAAGACTCCTCTTTTACACACACACACACACTTCCTACAAGACTAACAACTGAGAAAGAGAGGGATATACTGCCAAGAAATCTTAAACTAAACCACCTTCACTTTTATTTATTTCTTCTTTTTGTCCTTTCTCATTTCACTTCTTCATTTCAACTCTTTTTCTCTTTTGTTTTCTCCTTTCTAGTATCCACATTTCCTTCCTTCCTCCAACCTTTCTTCACTCCTTTTTTCTCTCCTTGCTATATTCAAACAAATTAATTCCTTCCTTCTACCACCCTTGCTTCCTTTCTTTTGTTTTTATCTCTCTCCCAGCTTTCATATTTCACTGGTTCCCATCCAAGTCTTTCCTCGTTTCTGTTTTCTGTTCAGTGAATTGAAAATCAAAGTGCTTATTTGTCCCGCACAGAAGGTAGATTAGAGCAAATGTTCATATTCCAACACATTGTTAAAGAGTGTGATTGAAGCTGTTCAGCTGACAGCAGTCTTATTTCTGACAGATTATCTAACAATATTGAATGCCTGGGGTGTTGATGTTATTAATGTTACAAATAACATCTATCTGATCTCAGCGACTCACTTAACAGCAAATTACAGTCAAGGCTGCCATCACGTGGCGTTTGAGTGACATCAACACTGTTTGCGCAGCTTATAATGCTTATAAAGGGCAGACTTTCACACCTTGAGCACAGACACATGTTGGATCACAGACTTTCAAATGAGCCCATATGGGAAATGAATATGATGACAGTATGATGACAGTAAAACCTATTTTAAATATCAGTATGAA
This sequence comes from Gadopsis marmoratus, assembly GCA_036023855.1. Classification (NCBI taxonomy): domain Eukaryota; kingdom Metazoa; phylum Chordata; class Actinopteri; order Centrarchiformes; family Percichthyidae; genus Gadopsis; species Gadopsis marmoratus. Next base: position 5,049 of record JAVQJF010106208.1, read on the forward strand.
ATGTATTATAGTAAAGTTGAACGATTCATCATTGTAGTGGGCCATTAGACTAGATCACATTCACATATTTGGATTCAGTGCTAGTGGCTCTGTGTTAGAATGCTCAGTAGATTTAAATAGTCTGATATTTGTAATATCATATAAAGGCCTACTGTCACATCTCATTAAATATAATGTATAATCTGTACTGTATATCCACAGAAAACAGGTTTGGAACGCTCTTTTACTATTAAAATAACTTAAACACTTGATCGTGTCTGACTGTTCTGTGAACCGTGTTTTCAAAAAGGACAATTATCATAGTTTTTAAAAACCTAAAAATGTATGCTAAATAGGATACTATCACTGAGAAATCACTAGCCTTTCATACTTTCATAGTATTTCTGTACAGTATAGTTTGCTTGTTGTAGTAGTTTTGTTATCATAAATGTCATTTTATATGACAAACTTTCAGTTTGACATTTCAATGTTGAATTTTGCCCATGTTAAATATTTGCTTGATCACTGAATAGTGTGGGTCCTACTTTAAAGGCAGGGTAGGTCCCAGCTGGTTCCGTCATTCTAACAGCTTTTACATTTACATTTAAGTTTCAATGAACATCACTGAATTTTTGCTACCTATCCATCATCTGGACAGCTTTTGTTATTATATTTAACAGGCCTTGCCACATCAAAACCTGCCTGTCAGCCTGTTCTGTATGGAAATACATGGTCTGAGTGGTGTTTTTTGTTTTGCCAAGACAACTCTGCATCTTCAACCTCCTGCCTCTCACTGCACTCACCTGCTTACTGCATTCTTACATTCTGTGTTACTGACATCATCACAGTGCTTTGTCCTATGCTGCCATTATAGTGTCTGTTTAGTTTTGCTATTTTATTGTAGTTAATAGGCTACCAAAGCACCCAAGCTGCTGTGGAACTGCAAAGATTTCACTTCAGTTTTTTCAAGATCTTCAAAATCTTTTAATATAAAATTCTCACCCCATGGTTATCAAATGTTAGTAGTTTCCATTTTTTCCCCCTTTCTTTCAGAGGTGACAGCTGCGGTCACTGCCGACCGACCGCTGGAATCATCGGTACAGGTAATATGTTTTCATGGTGGAAAAAATGAGCATTAAATCTACCTTTAAATCTAGATACTGATGCGGTCGCTGTTCAAATTCTCCAGTTTTTGTTCTCTGAAGAAGTTGTTTGCAAATCTGTGCGCACAATTTACAAATCTGTGGGCATTTTTTACAAATACAGTTTATAAACCGTGTGCACGGTTCTGTTAACCGAGAGTACAGATTTACATGTGTCTCTTATTTTCTCTCAGCTGACCCAGGGCGACTCCATAGAATATGGGTATTACTGATATAATAATTGGAGATATTAGACAGATCAGGGATGCAGGTAGATCTAGGTCCAATCAGAAGTCCCAGATAGCTATTGATTCCATTTCAGAGGAATGTTGGTCTGGTGGACATGCTGATGAAACCAGTCTGATTGGTTATAAGTGTGGTATTTTGAAAGGCAGTTCCTTGAAATCTCAAACAAATGACATCATGTTAGATTTCTGTGTCTAATGTAGAGAAGTGTGTATAGTGTTTTGCAAAAGGTGTGAGGCTGAGAATGTGCTTATGGTTGTGCAGATCCGAGGTTTTGACCCTTGATGTAAGGTTTCACTATATGTGTGTTATTTTTAACTGTAGTTGTTAACAATCATTAAAAAAATATATCCCTTTTTGAAACCGCTCATCGACTTCACACTCAACAATGCACTCCCTCGGGTCCTCGGCAATACTCCCGCCAAGTGTGGAGTAGATCGGATGAACAGTTGTCGAGATAATCAAAGGACAGACATATATACAAACAGACGGAGATTCCTTTATAGAGAAGGAAGAGATTCCTTCCTATGGTTAGATGCTGAGGTAAAAAATATGTAATCTTTGCTTTTAAAGCACTAAATGGCTTAGCACCAGCTTACATTGCGGGGCTACTTAACCCTTATTCCTCTGAGTGGTTATTTAGGTTGACAAATCAAAAATTGTTGGTTGTACCGTATGTAAAACTTAAAACCAAAGGCGCTTGTTCTTTTGCCGCCATAGCACCAAGACTCTGGAACAATCTCCCCCCTCCTATTAGATCAGCTCAGTCTGTTGACTGAGACTACTAAAACTACTAAAAACACAGTTTTTTAGATTGGCATTCTTTTAATTCCTCAGGGTGGTTTTAAGGATGCAGTGGATTTTCTTTTTTCTATCAACTGTTATCTTTGCTTTTTATGTTTGTGTTGATGTTTATTATTAGGTGTTCTGATGTATTGTAAAGTGCTATATAAGGTGCTATATAAATAAAGTTTTACTTTCTTACTTTACTTACTATAAGCCATAATGATATTTTATTGCACCCCTTGACACTCAGTCAGTAAATATTTACATTTAGAACATGTGTTTCCCTGAGTGTCAGCTGACTGCAGGATGTCACCTCTCTGGACATGGAGCTCTGCTCTCGTGCAGCAGCTGATTTTGCTCCTTTTTGTGTTTTGTGAAATGCTGCATTTTGACAATCAGGGTCACCGTATGTTTTAATTTACTCGTATCACAAACTCCTAAGGTTGGTTATCAAGGCTATTGTGATTTTTTAAACTGTAATGAAAATCCAACAAAAACCAGACCAGTCTCAGTCATTTAGCACATCACCAATCCAAGACTGGACTAAGTCTGGAGACCGGACTCAAGATGAAGCCTGATTTAAACCCTGGTTCAAACTGATCCAACTTCATTAGCTATAATTTACAGACTGGTGTTATATTTATGGAAAGACCTGAATAAATAAGTGACAAAACACAACTAATTCAGATTCTTCCACACTGAACACTAGAGCTATCTGAATGGTTTGTTGAGAATGAAAATAATATGAATCATATATCAACCAACCAAAATCTCTGGGAGATTTTGAAGTGACTTTCATCAAAATAATAAATGAGGGAATTACCTCTATAAGAATATTGTTCATCCCTCCAGCAGAGTTTCACACGGACTTTGAAAATCTTTGACATGGATAATTGAAGGTGTTCTGGAGGCTTATGGTAAAACAATTGTTTTGTGCAGTACACGCAGCAGGGAAAAGACCCAAATGCAGACAGCATGGGCAGACTGGAGCTGCTTAAGGATTTATTTGTAGAAAATAAGCTTACATGTGGGTAATGCAGGTAGACGGGCAGGCATGAAGACAGACAACAGGAAAGTCCGGAGACAAAAGCACGAGGAACATCCACAGTGGCAAAATAGCTTTTTAAGACACTATGTTGGTTTATCCTTTTATTTATCACCTATCTGTATACTCCATGTCACATAATACTGATGCACTTAGGAACAGAGCAAGAAACACAAGAAACCAGTTCACGGAGGAAGAATGAACACCTAAAATATGACATGCCAATATGCCTTTAAACAGTGACTTTACTCTACTTAACATGGTGACATCATATTCATCAAGTGAGTAGTCAGACATTGTAATGATAATTTAAAAAGCCATACCTAGGTAATTAGAACAGAGATTCTGAAAATTTGCTGTAACTTTCAAAATGTTTAAGTGGTTAACTGGTATATAACTAACCACCAGAGAGACTGAAAGCCAGTACAGATCTCTACACTCCATTTAAATGATGACAAGTTCATATTAAATGATTCATCTCATACTCTGTTATACAGTATTGTTGTTAGCTTCCATGCATTTATACTATATATATATACATTTCACATGACATTTATTGCATATCTGTCCATCCTGGTAGAGGGATCTCTCTTCAGTTGCGTGATGTTCGTGATGTGTGAGCCTTGACTTGAGTAATTTATCTGACCAATAAACAGAGAGAACATTCTCATGTGGTTTGTAGTGAAGCTTTGTAGCTATGGTTGGATTACAATTTTAGAAATGAAAAAAATCTGGGGGTGTGGAGTTAGAAAGAAGTGGGCTTACCAGACCTCTGTAGCCTGCCCCTCATCTCTCCTTGAAGCTAACGGCTTGACTGCCAACTTTTGGGTCAGAGATTGCATAATGCACCCAAATCTCTGACAAATCTCAGTAATCGAGTTGCATTGTGGATATAGTAGGCTCACATCGGAGAAATTTCTTTCTGCCAGAGAGGCTTTAGAAAGTCAGGTAATGTAGTATAAAGAATGGCACAGTCCTTGTAGCGTGGAGGACAGGGTGGATGAATGGGTCAAACACCAAACTTTCACCCAGGATTGCTATTTGTGTCACTTATTATTTTAACCCAAACCATGATCTTTTCCTAAACCTAGCCAAGTAGTTTTGGCGCCTAAACCATAGTACTGCCAGAAAAGACTTAATCATTACCATAATCTACGCCCATAAAATTGCCATATAAGACTACCTGTTCCACTTCATTTGTGGGCACGTTTCAAATTTTCACACAGCAGAGCTTTAAATCTTTTTTTGAAAATCAGCAGACAAAAGCATCAAACAGTGGTGTTAGATGACCTGAAACAATTAGAAAATATTAATGAAGCAGCCAGCCATGTGTCATCAGGGCAGAGCTGTACTGTAACAGGCATAGAGAGGGAATAGTTTGACATCAATAATATGAGAGTCATGTGACAGTAGGTGATGTTAGACTGTTGGATGCAATAGTGGATGATACTGGACACAAATCTGCATAAAGACCCTGAGCTGAGTGCAGAGTGAGAGAATGTTCCTAGTAACTAATGAAATACCATCCTGGAATATGGCAATACACATGATCAAATCTGAAAAACGTCTCAATATTTTGGCAGGTCATGATAATGATGACATGTGGAACAGAATATTGATTTTAAGTTAGCTTTAGTTACAGTATATATTTTATTTTTGTTAAATTCAGTATCATATTCTAACTCCAAATTGATCATTTGTGAGTCACACAAGTGTTTTCCCCATGTGGCAACAGGCACTATTTTGCCCTCCAGGCATTTATATTATGTAGCGTGGTGTCTGGCACCCTCTACAGCATTGCTGTTTAATTGTACTGCCGCGCTACAGTCATCGTGCAGTATTCTGTCAGTTTCACACCGTTTCATGTCTTCATGTCTTCATGTACCTTGAGTCTGCAATAAAAATTTGGGGCTTGAAGTCTTTTGTAAATGGAGTTTGGCTAGCAGTCTAATTGGGGTTGCTACACCTTAAGGAGGACAGTACAGACAGATTACCTGTACATGGCTCATGTGACAGATCAGTTTTGTACCTATGAGAAAATTCTGAATACAAGATAATTTCTTGAATACCACAAACTTGCTTAAATCGCTTTTTTTATGCTTGGTTCTTGTAAGTCCCATTGTGTGACTTGATTTTTAGTTTTTAAGTGAGTTGTGTTTCTGCATTAAACCATTGTCTATATTACATAACATTTTATCCCACATTGGTAATACATTGAGGTGCCAACTCACACTTACTCCTACCTACAACTAATTTTTGGGCTTAATCAGGTGTCCGTTAAAGGTGATGTAAGTGTCAAATTCGTTGCTGAAGATGGCGTTCTCCCTCTCACCTTTAAAGAGTCTGACCCAGACCTGGTCATATCTCTCCAGTTCCAGCATTAAACTTTGGCTCTGCATTATGGAGCGGTCACTTTGCTGGGCATAGAGGATCACCACTTCCCGCTCGTTGTGTATCACATGTAGGTACGTCTCCTTCTGGTTCCATGTATGCACGTTGAGGCTGAAGTAGTAGATGCCAGGCACATAGCAGTAGAACTTACCAGTAAACATGTTGAAGTGACCATAGAGGTTGACCAGTTCCGTGTCAAATACCAGTGTCTGGTAGTAGTCGCTGGAGTGTAGACCCTTCTTGCGGGCAACAGAGAAGGCTGCAAAGTAAGACTTGCAGGGCTCACCCGTGGGGCCCATGCTGCCTTTGCTGCCCTTTATGCCACTGTGACCTGGAGGACCCATCTGACCAGCTCTGCCTGATTTACCATAAGGTCCTCGTTCACCAATATCACCTTTCTCACCTAGGAGCAGCAGAAAGAGTCAGGTTCAAGGATGGCATGCTTTCCTATGTGCATTAGTTTGCTTGTATATATATGGTCTGTAATAATAAGGACTATTTGCTACTCTTAGCCACTGAGGGGCTGCTAATGTAAGATTTAGTAGTGATGTATGCTTCCGATAAATGTTTGTAAATGATCAAAAGTTCAGATACATGTATCTTACACAGTTCTTTACAGCTGTTCCAGAACTTTCCAATATTTCACGAAAAGTGAAACAAGACAAAGTTATCTTATAATAAAATAATAACCTTTGACTGCAAGGCTGGCTGTAGCAAGGGGCACGGGTGGGCAGTGCCCACCCAAACAAATGTCTTGCCCACCCAATCAAAAACTCAGATTTTTTTTTTTATGTCACAGAATGAATAAATCTCGGTACGGTTTCGAACCTGCGCTCTGATTGGGTGGGCAGCCTACAGCCCTCCTACAAAGTCGCGCAATTCCCCTTAAAGCTGGCTTTGCGAGAAAGGTTTCTCTCAGTCCGAAGGAGACTAAGTGCCGCTAGCTAAAGCTCAGTTTGACCTACATGTTGCATTACATTCATTTACTGGACCAAAATCGATTAATATGATCACTTCCTGTGCAATCATCACACAGCAAGTTATCATATTTATCGATCATTGCATCATGTGAGAGTTCCTTCTCCACACTGGCACGAGCTCTAACCCCTTTTCGTCGCACCATGTCACATGAAAGGAAGAGGAATTTGGTGATCTTGGGCCATGAAACATCTATCACAAATAGCTTAGACATGGATGAGGTTGTTAAAATGTTTGCCAAGAAAAACAGGAGACTGATGTTATAAATAGATAAATGAGGGGTAACCAATTGTTTAGGGAAAAAAGAGAGAAAAAATAGTTTTATAACATCTTGTTCTGATTTTACCCTGTTGGATTATATGTATTTCAGTCAGGACAACTTATGATATGTTTATAATCTACACAAACAATTTCTTGCAATATCCTACATGGTAATACATTGAAGTATAGCGTCAAGGGTCTGCTGCTCTGATTGCTTCCCCACACGGAGTCTTATACAAATGCTAACTGAACAACCATTGGTAGAGAGCAGGTATCTCAGAATCCCCCATCGGATACTGTGCAACAGACCATAGGTGGAACTGGGTACAGGTTTGAGTATAGGATTGATTAGTTGATTCACTTGTTTTCTTTGGCACTTTTTAGTGTGAGTTTGAATAACAGAACCTTCACTATAGTTACATTGAACTTTTTATGATGCACAACATAAGTTATTAGTAAATTCAGTTGTTTCCATTGGCACTTTTTAGTAAGAGTTTGAATAAAACTACCTTTTACCTTTTTGAGACCTCAAATTTTTTAAATGTTTTATTGAATGGAAAATAAACCTGCCCTCCTGACTGAAATCATAGGGTAGTTAGCAAACTTAGAAATGTCTGCTTCACTACCTCCCAATCTGTTTTCTGGTCAGGAATTTCAACAGGCAACTTTCGGCCTAGTTGCCCAGCCATTATTTCTACCTGCCCACCCAAATATAGCAGGCTAGAACCGGCATTGTTTGATATTCAGATCAAATCATTTAATTCTACTAAAACCAAATACTATATAATTGTTAACAATTATATTATGGTACATTACCTTTATTATGTATTATGTATTTATTTATTTTTATATTTTCTCTACCCAACCGGTCGAGGCAGATGACCGCCCACCAAGAGCCTGGTTCTGCCTGAGGTTTCTGCCTGTTAAAAGGCAGTTTTTCCTTGCCACTGTCGCATAGTGCTTGCTCAT
>JAVQJF010106229.1:0-21968 GCA_036023855.1 Gadopsis marmoratus
CCTGCTCGTTTCCTGACTCTGGACATGTATAAGTCCTGAATGTACACAAACTGCAAGGGGGTCCAGCAGGGGGCCTGTGATGTCTTGCCCAGGGACACTTCAACATGTGGACAGGAGGAGCTGGGATCGAACCACCAACCCTGGGGTTAAAGGACGACCGCACTACCCTCTGAGCCAAAACACATTTCCTCCCAAAAAATGATGTAAGATGTCACAGTGTCTGAGAGTTCATCTAGGTCTGTAGCTGCAGCCTCAAAAACACTCCAATCAGTGCAGTGAAAGCAGGATCGTAATTCCGGCTTTGCCTCGTTGGTCCATCTTCTCACGGTCTTGACCACAGGCTTAGCAGATTTAAATTTATGCATGTTGGTTGGGAGAAGATGAACCGGACAGTGACCAGAGTCCCAAATCTGCACGGGGAACAGAGCGATAGGCGCCCCTGTAACGTAGTGTAGCAATAGTCCAGAATGTTTGTATCCCTGGTGGGAAACATTACTCCACATTACTGGAGTGGTGTTAGTTAATGTGATCAGCAAATACAGGTGCTCCTGGCACTGCAGTAGGATGGAGAACCAGGAAATATCTTAATATGCTCTGACTCCATTTCATATCATTGTTAAATATAAATCCTACATGCTGTACTATATAAAGACATGCATACCGTCATACTATATTGCACATAAGCACCCATTTCATGTAAAGTAAACTATTATATTACACATACATCAATATTTATTACTTTGCACTATTTGTATTTGTTTACAATTTACATAAACATCTGACCTGTACACATTGTATATTGTTGGTCATTGTTGCTTTTTATACACATATACACCTATTTTTTGTATACTGGTATGTACATAACAATTCTATGTTTATTTTTCCCTGTCTTTGCTCAGCTTTGCTGTCCTTGTTTTTAGCTGTCTGTCTATTTCTATCGCCCTGTAAATTGTTCTTAGAACTGTGTAAGTACATCGACAGCAACATAAAACTGGAGTCAAATTCCATGGATGTGTATAAATACTTGTCCAAAAAAGCTAATTCTGATTTCTGAGATATTTTTCTTCCAGTCTTCGAAGATATGCTGTTGAAGAGGCATTTCAGAAAAATAACAGCAATGTATGTCTGTTAGATGCATGTGAGTTCATGTGGGTCTGGAAGGTTGACACAATTGCAAACCAGGCCCTGTAGGGAGAAGGGATGGACTGAAATTGTGCAAATGAGAAGTAGAAGGAATGATTGGAGGAAACTGATTAAAGGGTGATTACTGTGACATTAGTAACGCTGACATAAACTATAAGAAATTACATTGATCATTGAAACCTAGGACAGGAAAAGGTGACAATTGCCAAGAAATAATAGATGTGTCAGATGTGTCAATGAAGACTGGTTAAAATAACAGTACTTAGTGGGAAACTATGAGGGAGAACCCACCAATGCAACCGTCAGGAAGAGGGCGCTGAAATAACACATTGGTTATCAAGCGCCTCAGAAACCTACAGAAGAAGGTGAGTACCCGGAAGTGGGCGGGGCTTCGGTTCTGCTGGAGTCGACGCTAGCCGCTAGCCTCCTGGTACTGCAGCCAGGCTCTGGTTCTGTCTCTAGCCGATCAACATGGTCCAACTGGTGGGTTCCCTGCGAAAAGAGCTCGCGGACTCCCTTTCCACCTCCAAGGTGCTGGTGGTGGGGGCGGGAGGAATCGGCTGTGAGCTTCTAAAGAACCTCGTCCTCACCGGCTTCAAGAACATCGAAGTGGTCGGTCACACTTAACATTTGTGTGTGTGTGTGTAGCATGATAGCTAGCTGGCTAGCATGCTAGGTCTTTGTGCGGCACAGACTGCTCCTGGAGATGTGCGGGCTCGGGCTAATTCCTGAGACGTGGCAGCCAAACAGGTGAAACATACGCGTGTTCGTGGTGGCCTCTCGATACCCACTCGTCCCCCGTGTGCACAGTCAAGTAGACGGGCCCGGACATGAAGTAAAAATGTCAACACTACCGGAGCAATTCAACTGCAGCATTTGGCGCCATTAACGCTGCTCATTTAGCTAGACAACTTCTTTGTTGCTAACTAACCGGGTGGGTTGTCTTAACTACCAGCACAGACCACGAACACACTTGAACGCCCCCTTCCTTTAGTTGTGCCAGGTTATATTCTGCTGCTAATATAATATAATATAATATAATATAACACCAGACGGGTCTGAAATTTGCGTCTACTTGCGCGGCGCTCGCTGTTAGTTGTGTGTGTTTATGATGCCGAAGGTCAAACCCGTCAGATGTTTCCAGCTGAGCATTTGTGACCGTCCCTGGATCCCAGAGACCTCTAGGGGTCCTTGAAGAGTGCTGGTAAATTGGATAATAGAGTTATAATCGCTGTTAACCATTTGAAAGGGCAGAACCCTGCCACGACCTAGTGACTTAGTGAATCAGAGTGTGTCACTGGGATGTCTTTTCCTAGAGATAGACATTCATAGTAAAAAAAACACATAGCATACAAGAAGCCAAGCAACAACAGTCAAGGCTCAAATATTGATTAAAAACAGAGTTATGAACATCTCGTGACAAATGGGGTATCTTAAAAAGGGAATGGGGATCGCTGTAAATGTCTGGATTCGTTCCCATTTGGCATCAGGCGTATATATATCTATCCCAACAGCTGTTTAAGACGCGTTCTAAACAAAATGTTGATTGGATTTGCCTGTCATATATCACGCTAGCTGCATGTATACATGACTGACGTCACAGCCCTGTTGATTTTGGCAGATTGACTTGGACACAATTGACGTCAGCAACTTGAATCGTCAGTTCCTCTTCCAGAAGAAGCATGTTGGCAAGTCTAAAGCACAGGTATGTAAACATGAGGGCTGTCTGCATCGCCGCACCGCAACGACTGTGTGTGTGTTTTTACTGGCTCGGTTATTTACTGTGCTGCTGCTGTTTTGCAGGTGGCCAAGGAGAGCGCCATGCAGTTTTGTCCCACTGCAAACATCGTCGCCTACCATGACAGCATCATGAAGTGAGTTTCTCTGTTTCTTCCTCCTTTTTTATTAACTGAATGAATCAAAAGAGTTTTATCAGACTGACAAGAAGATTTGGGACTTATTTTATTTTTTCCCCTGACAGCCCTGACTACAACGTGGAGTTCTTCAGGAAGTTCGTGCTGGTGATGAATGCTCTGGATAACAGAGGTATTCCCATGTGACCTCACTAAGACTTTTTTTTTTGGGATTGTTTTGTTACTCCTAAATGCCATCACATTGAAACGATGAGGAGAATAAAAACACTTCCTCTCTCTGTAGCGGCTCGTAACCATGTGAACAGGATGTGCTTGGCAGCAGACATCCCTCTGATAGAGAGTGGCACAGCGGGATACCTGGGACAAGTCACAGTCATCAAGAAGGTAGCACGTGCACATGTTTGTCATTTTACTATAACATACAATGCACAAGTGTCCTAACCAGTAAAAGGTTGCAGGGCAGTGACTACCCCACCTCTCACTGTATCTCCGTTACCCTTTTCCCGTCTTTTATTCCTTCCTGTGCATCTGTCTCCTCGTTCCCCAGGGAATGACGGAGTGCTACGAGTGCCAACCGAAGCCCACCCAGAAGACCTTCCCAGGATGCACCATAAGAAACACACCGTCTGAGCCCATTCACTGCATCGTCTGGGCCAAATATCTCTTCAAGTAAGGCTCATTCTCATCACAACTAGCATCATTCAACCAGTAGAAATGTCATACAGTTGGGTCCATAAGTATTTGGGCAGTGACAATTTTTGTACTTTTTCCTCTGTACACCATCACAATGGATTTGAAAGGATGCAATCGATATGTGATTGATGCGTAGACTTTCAGCTTCAATTCAAGGGGTTCGACAAAAATATCACATTAACCGTTTAGGAATTACAGCCATTTTTATACAAAGTCCCCTATTTTCAGAGGCTCAAAAGTAATTGGACAACTGGCTGAGAAGCAGTTTCATGGCCAGGTTCTGTGGCCTGTTCCCTCAATATTTCATGACAAATTAAGCAGATAAAATGTCTGGAGTTGATTCCAAGTGTTGAATATGCATTTGGTAGCTGTTCATGGGAAATCTCCATATGCGGTCCAAAGAGGTGTCGATGGACCTGACTGTATATGTGAGGATGCTGCAAAGGTGCTAACACGAGGAAATATGCTGTGTTCTAATGGTCTTCTCCTGTTGTCTGTCACTGTAGTCAGCTCTTTGGAGAAGAGGATGCAGATCAAGAGGTGTCACCCGACACAGCGGACCCAGAGGCTGCATGTGAGTGAGAGCGTGCCATGAATGATGAAAGCTTTATTGTTCCTTGGGGAATTTGCTTTTCCCAAAGAGCATAGAATATCAAAAAAATCAACAGCCATACGTGACAGAACATAATATAACAGGGATAGACGCTTCATAAAATAAATAAATGTGACCAAAGTACATATTTGGTGGCCGAAATGTAAAGTTGTGTAAAAACAATCCAGGAAAGGCGTCTTAACACAGCCTTATTGCTGACGCTTCAATAAATGAAAAGACATTAACAGAATGAAAATATATATTTATAATAAATAATTTAGATGAAACGGTCCAGCTCTTTGTAAACATATGGTACATATTCTTTCTCCGTCTCTTAGTTCACAGTCTCGCTTCCTTGGTGGCCACAGGGGGCCACCTACATGGAGGATTTGGTGGCCACAAAGTAACTTTTTGCGACCATGGCTACTGTCGAACCCTGTATAACATAAAGCATAGAAATATCAATAAAGGACATCAAGTGCGAGTTGAAAAAAGTGCAACATTCAGACCAGAGCATATTTGGACCATACAGGGCAGGTCTGTTGTGATCTTGTTAGCTAAATTTGTGGTGTACTAGTCTGTCCTGTGAGTAATATTGCACATTGGTTGCAGACATCTTGCCACCCAGTTCAAGCCTGTTCATTGCCTTTTGTTTCGCAATATCTAATGAGATATTAATATTTTAATGCCCGATAGTGATACAGGGTGGAAATACACAAGCGCCCTACACTGTATAACCTGTGTGTTCTGTAAACAGGGAATCCAGAAGAGACGGCAGCTCGCGCCACTGCCTCGGACAAGGACGGGGACATCAGGCGAGTCTCCACCAAGGAATGGGCCCGCTCCACAGGATACGACCCCGTCAAACTCTTCAACAAGGTACCAATCGGAGCAGTCAAATATGTGGGGCAGATTCAGACGCAAACTTTGTAAGTTACTTTAAGTGTGGGGGATACAAATGTGCATAGACCAGCTTATTTGGGCCCCATCTGTTAGGCGTAGTAAAGCCAATGTGATGCTCAAGGAGGGGAAAAATGACTCCTGCTGATGTTTGTTTTTGCATTTTCCATTGCTGCAAAATCAAGAGCGTTGCACACTGTAGGTTAAATGTACTTAAAATAGGCCAAGAATGTAGGACACAAAATTAGTTTACGCAGAAAATGATGATGCATAGTTTTTTAGCTGTATTTTTAATTCCGCTCTTCTACCTCAAACAGATGAGGCTGCAGATGTAGTGTTTGAAAGTTTGGGATGCACATTGGGCTTTGCAGTGCAGGAACGTGAGGGATGCTCCTCCTAATGTTTCTCACTGTAGCATACTTTGCTCATGTCAAGTCACAAGGGGAAGACGACAGCTTTACATCCAAATAAAAGCACTTTATTTCGCCATCACCAGACTGTGACGGGGAAGACTGTCTGTGATTGGTTATAATCCAGAAGTGTTTGTTTTGATTTAATATATTTGTACTAGTTTTATTATAAACTATACATATCACGTATTAACACATATAAGGTTCTTACTCAGCTCTTGCGGCTGGTAGTGTAGGAAGGTTTAATTTAGACTGCATAGGCTCTCTACCATGTGTCAAATACTTGAAACAGCGTCTCTTATTTTAGATACGTTTTCTTTTTGTTTCTTATTTGACCTGTCTAGCTTATTGCAGTATAAAAAAGTTCTTTTTTTTGGTGCCTTGGTGGAGGCAAGATGAAGCACCTCGTAGAACATGAATACTAGTTTTCATGAAATAAAAATAAAAATATAAATAGCATAGGTCTTTTAGGGAGAAAAAGTCCTTTGTCTTTTTGGCCTTAGTCTTATTCATGGTAGTGACATGCCGATGAAAATTAAACAGTGTATTGTTAAAGTTTTTATGTTTTGAAAAACCTTGTATTTATTTTATTTTTTTAAATCGATATGGACGTTTGAGTGATTTAATCAGCACTATGTTGGTGTATTATCACCACAGACCTACAGTAACAAGCTTGGTTCTGATTGGCTCTCCTCCCCAGCTTTTCAAAGATGACATCATGTACCTGCTCACGATGGACAAGCTGTGGAAGAAGAGGAAAGCTCCTACACCTCTGGACTGGCAGCAGCTAGAGAACAGTGGTATGTCTCTGTTTTTAAAAATGTATGTCAGAGACCACGTAAACCTTTGGTTGGATGAAGTGTGTGGTCTTGTTTGCTGCTTGCTCGTCTCATCCAGGGTTCCTGAGGATCCTTAAAATTTTTTAAAGGGCATTATATTCACTAATCTAAAAATAAGGCCTTAATTGGTTTTAAAATTATAGGGTTTTTTCTTCAGCCGCACTGGGGTGGCATGCGTTTCCACTACTTCCTCACAGCAGGGGATAGATGCTCTGCTGCTGTGGGGCCGACCACGGCTAACCTGTGCCGGTCGCCTCCCCTTACCCATGTCCTCTGCGTCTAAACTCCGTGTGTCTGAGCTGGAGACTACAGAGAACACAGACTTCTGTAGCTTCAGCCCGATTCTTTGTGGGTTTTGGGGTTTAGTTTCACCCCTGTGTTGCTGTTTGTACTTTCAGATATCAGCCAGTTATCTTACTGGTTGCTTTCAGCCCTGTTGGAGCTGTGTTAAGTTACTGCTGATGCAAACTGCTGCATGTATGTTTGTCTTTACATTCATCCGTATTTGTTTGTGTGTCCCAGCATGTCCCCAGGAGGAGTCCTCAGGTTCAGGCTTGAAGGACCAACAGGTTCTGGGTGTTTGGGGTCACTGCCAGCTGTTCCAGCACAGCGTGGAGACACTCCGCTCGCAGCTGCAGGAGAAGGGAGAAGGAGCTGAGCTGGTGTGGGACAAGGTAACGCACAAAGTGATGGAGGGAACGTTTGCACATGCGCTGTAAAAATGTAAAAAAGAAAATACGCATGCATCGATGAATAAACCGTTCTTCCAGAAAACACTGAGACACATATGTATTTGTCTTTAATTTTAAAAATTCAAAAATGTTTAAAAGAAAAGGAGTCTGAGTTTGCTGACCATGTCAAGTTTCTTGCTAGAGAATGTGCAGCCATAGTGAAATGTTAGTGTGAGTTTAGTGCCTTCACTGCTTCCTCTTCCTCATCGACTGTCAGGATGATCCTCCAGCCATGGACTTTGTTACCGCAGCAGCCAACCTACGTATGCACATCTTTAGCATGAACATGAAGAGTCGCTTTGATGTCAAGTGTAAGTTGCTTGTCTCACATCTTTTTCAACAGGAAATTGGTTGCGCTGGAAACAAACTTGTCACGCAGAATATCTTAATTCCATCGTACAGTTGTAGTACACGTCCACGTTCAGATAAATATTTTTCATTTATTTGATTTCAGCCATGGCGGGTAACATCATCCCAGCTATTGCTACGACCAACGCTGTCATTGCTGGACTCATTGTGCTGGAGGGGTTGAAGATCCTGTCTGGGGAACTGGAATCCTGTCGTACGGTTAGTTCAACTACCAAGTGTCTGGGACTAGTTAGATTAGTCCAGACAGTTAGGACCTGGATATTTTCCTGTGGTTAAAACCTTTTTACAAACTACTCTCATATTACAAGATTTGTGCGCAATATCCAGTCGTCACTCCATGCAAACCTGTATTTCAGAGTTTATCTGAAGTCAATATGCGGCTTCAGCAGACTGGGCAGTCTTTCTAAATTAAAGTTCCATCATTGTGTTTCCACAGACTGTTTTCTTATTGATCTGTGGTGGAGAGATAGTACCACAAAGAGGGAATTTTATATTAAAGACACTGTAACTTGATTTGTCCAACTCATATTGGCTTCAGTAAATGTTATAAAGTGGACAACTGAATTTTGTCCAACTTACATTGGAGGTGCTTCAGGAAGGGATTTCTAAGGGTGTTTTCACAGCTAGCATGTTTGGTTTGGTTACCACGAGCTGTGGTGCGTTTGTCGGTTATTGCGGTTCTTTTTGGCACTACCCTGTACGTGCGCTCAGGTGCGGACCAAAACAACCACATTGAGACCTATTTTAGAGGAGGTGGTCCCGGGCCAGTGCTCTGGAGCAGTTCGTTTGTGGTGGGAATGTGGCCCGGCCCAACTAACAGGTGTACTCCACAAGTTTGAGCTAAATGGCTCCTGTGGTCAGGTGTGCTTTGCATTCTGGGATGTGGCAGAGCACGCACACCGTTTCTAGCTGCTAGCCAGAGAATGAAACGGAAATGTTTCTCTAACAGAAATATGTAGTAGTCCAGAACTCGGGACCATCCTCCTCTATTTACTTTGTTCTTCTTTAACTTCACACCTTCAGTAAAACCAAAGGTGTGAAAGTGCCCTAAAGGCCGGTTTGAACAGGAATAATGATTGCAGCATGTAAAACCTGTTTCAGTCTTTGTGTGGGCGCCTGACTATTGTTTCAAGAATCCCAAGAAAATAATCCCAATATTAAGTGCTGGTAACTTGCCATGTTTTTTGGTGACATAGTAGGAAATTAAAGGGATAAACCAATCTTTGGCTTTGTCACTTGAGATTCAGGGGTAGAATCCATTTGTGCCAGCTCCGTTGTTTTCCCACGTTTCACGCTGCTCTTTGTTTGCCTCTTCTCCAGATCTTCCTGAACAAGTGTCCCAACCTCAGGAAGAAGCTTCTGGTCCCATGCATCCTGGACCCACCCAGCGCCAACTGCTATGTCTGCGCCAGCAAACCTGAAGTCACCGTCAAACTCAACGTCCACAAAACCATGGTCCTCTCTCTGCAGGACAGGGTAATATGACAAGCACGTCCACCAACCTGCCACAATGAAAGGGATGCTGGGGTTCGAAATTCCAGAGCACCTCTGATCAGGTTTAAAGTATTACAATTGTCCTAGTGGGACACATCAGCTTCAGCCATAACAGAAACCTTTTTAGGTCATAGCTCCCACACTGCGCGTTCGTTCAATTAGACAGTATGTTTGTACCCAGATATTGTTGCTCTTTGTGACCTGGCCAAGTATGATAGCCTGAGAAAAGCCTGTATTTCATGTACCATGTGGCCACAACGAGACAAAGCAAAGAGCATCTTTTAAGAACATACCCATACATTATGATGTTCTGGGCCTTTGCTTGAGGACAGTTTCTCTAACTGGATCTGATTCATCACTGAATTTAATTGAATGATCTAACGTTAAAGATCAACATAAGCGCTCTACAGCTATTGAGCATCATCTACGAATATCTTGTAAAATGTCCAGCTGCTGCCAGTGGGAAAAGGCCCTCATTGTGTTGATTTGATCTTTTTGCACATTTTTATCAGATCCTGAAGGAGAGGTTCGGCATGGTGGCTCCAGATGTTCAGATAGAGGATGGAAAAGGGACCATCCTCATCTCCTCAGAGGAAGGGGAGACAGAAGGTCAGTGGTGCAGTGATTCTTCATTGAGACAGAAGAGAGTGCTGTTGTAGCATCTGTCAATTAGTCCTTAGCTGAAAACCCATACTGGCCAGACAGGAGGGGTTTAAAAAAGCATTTAATGAAAAGCATCTCTGTCAATGCGGTTAGAGAGCTGTGCCCCCATGCTGCTCTGCAAGAGTTTGTAATTATAGAAGTTGAAATGAGCCGTTTTGGATTGGAATGTTTTGTCACAGCACTTACAGAATGGATGAGAGACACAGCATAGAGAATCATGTGCAGAGATCAGAGGATATTTTGAGTGATGAAGCAATAAAAAAATGGTATAGGTTTTAGAGTTAGGTTACATTTGTTTAAGGAACTTAAATGCATGACATTTGGTGAGTATGAGAGGGTGTTAGAGGGCTCATTAGTCTCACATAGGTGAACCCATTCTGGTAAAAACACTTTGTCTTGTATTTCTTTAAACCATTCAGGATTGTCTTGGGCCACTCTAAGCCCAGGAGGCAGAGACGGTGCTCTTGCAAACTAGTATAAATGCTAACATGCAAATAGTGGAAGGGGAGGAGAAATAGTCAGCCAATGGCAGGTTTATACCAACAGCTTACTTCCTGTGAGTCAGACTGGAAAAAGTTATAAATGAATGGATTGTCCCCACATGTGTAGTTCTACAAACACTTACTTGTTATTAGGTATGTACCATAGTATGTGTGTGTGTGTGTAACTTCCACCCTGCCTGTCCTTCCACAGCCAACAACAGCAAATTTCTTGCTGATTTTGGGATCCGCAACGGCAGCCGTCTCCAAGCTGATGACTTCCTCCAAGACTACACACTCCTTGTCAATGTCCTGCACATGTATGTACCTCTGTGCATGCATATAAACGTATGAATGTAATACACTGTGCACAGTTGAGTGTGCCTATGTTTAATTCCTCATGGTTGCTTTTTATGATGACGACTCAAGTGAACAAATCTGAAAAGGCTGTGTTTGTTTGTCTTCATTGGTAGCGAGGAACTAGAGCGGGATGTGGAGTTTGAGGTCGTAGGCGAGGCCCCTGACAAAGCTCCGCCCCCTCAGACGAACCAGGAAGAGGTTAGCAGCATCACCAATGGCAACAAGGACTCCGCCCAGCCGTCCACTTCTTCTAAAGGTCAGCTGGAGAGAAAATGTCTTCTGTTTTTCTAAGTTCACATCACAGTGGGGCGGCTGCTTTTGTGTGGCTCTGTCTGTTGAATACACTGAGTCGAAGTGTGTGCGCTACATTGTATCTTTGCTCCAGAGTGTTTACTGGCCTTCGTTCTTGTGCATTGATATCAGAATTCTTTGAGATCTGTGAATTTGAACGTTTGGCTTTGTTGACGGGATTTACAATTCTGTGAAGTTACAGCGACAAATATTTTGTCTTTGCTATCTTGCTTCTCTTTCATCTGCGAACGCTCTTGTCCACCACCCCGCAGCTCCAGCACAGGACGACGACCTGATGATCGTCGACTCTGATGATGACGATAAGCAGGGGGCGTCGTCCAGCTCTGCAGCAGCCACAGCAGCAGCAGCAGCAGCAGGCAGTGGCACTAAGAGGAAGCACTCGGATGCCGAAACCGGCGAGACCTCCATCAAGCGCCCGCGGACGGACCAATCAAGTGCAGCGGCTGACGATGATGATGGCGACGATATCATCACCCTGGACTAACCCGTTCTCCCTGGTCACCCGAAGGACTGAACTCTTTGAACGCTCGTCATTTTGACTCACGACCAACAGTAGACTTAAATAAAACACCTCTTTTATGAAGAACAATTAACTGCCCTGATTCGTCTTTCGTCGCCTCCCAACTGTGTTTGTGCTTTCATACTCCCTCTGCTCGCCGACATGAGGCTGTAAATAGATTCTACATTTTAAAAAGGTTTTGAAAAACACATTCTACTTTTATTTTTATTAATTTCTGGTCCTTATAAAATGCTTCTTGATGGTTAAAAAATGCTTTTTTTGTATTTCTTATAAACGTACTGTATTTCTCATGCTACACAAGTCGGGGTGTTTTTGTGCTTTGTGGTCAGGTTACAAATTCTTTATTTTTATTTTTTTTAAACAAAACATTTTCATGGTTGTGATATTATCTAAGTCGTTGTGAAGGGGTGGTAACACACAGCCCCAGGGATCTACAGCTTGTGGTCTGTGGGTACTGCTGATGTCTCTGATCGGGTTGGTGAAGCACAGAGGCACCAACGGGAGAGTTTGGCCACGTTGTGCCATGGGGGCGCTAGTTTGCTACCTCTTTTCTAGAACTAACATGTTCTTGGCTGCAGATACATGAACATGCCCTCCATAAATAACCGCGCCACAGTGAGGCGTCCAGTTCTCAGAGAACGTTACTGCGAAACGGCAGCACAGTGGCGCTAACATGACTCCCTGTGAAACTGCACCGTATGCTTAAAGGCTCTGGCTAAGCACAAGCGGTTTAGATCCAGGCTAGTATTAATGTCATGTAAATGTGTTCTAGTTGCTTTTTATTAGTTCAACTTGGTTCCGTTTGAGCATTGAGGAGAGCACTGTTTCTTTAGTGCACAACCGGAGCCTGAGCAGTGGTTTGACCAGAACCAGTCGATCTTTTTCGTACTGCGAAGATTAATCTGGTGGCAGTGGAGTCTTGCACTGACATGACATTAAGAACCACTGGCACGAAGCATAGCTGTTGAGCTCCTGCTGTCTTCTCCAGTCTAACCCCTTTTCCAGTGTCCATAATTTCATATTTCATTGTGATCTGACTTGTTGAAAGGTTATGAGAGCCCTTTGGACCGATTTGGTGAAGACAATAAACTGAACAAATGCAGAGGCTTCTTGTGGTGTTTTGTTTATTTGTCTTTCCAACATACAATCACTTTTGCACAAGTGGAATATATTACATATCCATCCCATTATCATTCTAAAGAGCATATAAGGAAAATAGCCCAAGCAGATGTTTTCTGTATATGGCCAGTTTTGGGGTTCTTACAAAGGTTTGAAAGCTTGGTAAACGCTTAATTTTAACCGTCACGTTGTCATGGTCAGGATTCTAATATACTCCTTGAAAAACGCTTAATTTTCAACATAATCTGGTGTTTCATTGTGTTTGAAATGAAACTATCCTGTCATATTTGTTTGTATCTTGGCATTTATGGTAACAACTGAGAGTTGATGATAAAGGCTTTGGGAGTCTGGACATTTTTGGTTTGGGTACCTTGAAAGTGCTTCAAGCTGTATGAACCCTGCAGTTTTTGAATTTTTGGACAGAGCTACGATAAGAGACATCGACACGATAGCACTGAACCTGAAAAATCAAAATATGTGACGGTTCTGAAAGTGATCTAGAACAGGGTCTGAGAAAGTCCGAGACCCTGAGCGTCCCCTCAGACAAAGCTTCAGACTACACTAAATGCATAAAAAAAAAAAGATCTGTCCTAAGGCATTCGTTTGTTTCTGGGAACAACTATGAAATTCCCTTAACTTCTTAACCAAATCACACAGACGTAGGCTATTGTATGTGAACTCCTTTTGATAAGAATGTTTTTTTTACTTCCATTCACTGAGCCTCCCCTGAAACGGTTTGAAACCCTCTGGTCTAAAGTAAACTCTAAATCTACATGTAGATTTGTTAGACCCTGTTTATTGTTTTTTTTGTTTTTGCCAAAGCGTGCCATCATCAGCACGACAGTCTGTGTTTTCTCTGTTTTCAGGTCAGGGAGTAAAGTCTGACGGTCATGTGGTCATCAGCTCTGTACAGAGTGTGACATTCTTTAGTAGAGTAAACCATGGTGCAACGCTTCTCCCCACCACGCAAACAGGTATTTTGATTACGTCAAATGTCCACGTTCCCCATGATGGCACGATGGGGTCAGGACACAGGATAAAGATGGAAACAATGACATTTGAAGGTGCTGCATCTTCATGAACAGCTTTATAGACCAAAGCAGCACATGCTCACAGGCTGTGGCACTTTATAACTTAGAGGGAAGCAGGAAGTCACGGCAAGTTTATATGTATAGCACATTTCATACATACGGTAAAGGCAACTGGAAGACCTTAACATACTATAATATATTAAAATACTGAGAGAACAAAATAAAATATATGGATAAAATTTAAAAAACAAATTGGAGTGATACTGTAGGTGGGGATATCAATATACAGTTGGAGAGTGTACTAGATTTGTATTATTATTACATTACCATTGTTTTTGCATCACTCTGCCACTCTTGCCATATAACTTTCAGTTCAATTGCAATTGTGTGGTTTATTTCTTTTCTTGCTCTTATACTGTATATACTTCTAATTACTTATTGTTTACTTTGCCTATCTGTATTATTTCCGTCCTCGCACTGCTGCAGCACATGCATGTACACCTCTGGGACTCAATAAAGGCTTATCTTGGTAAGTATATTTGTATTATTATTATAGCTGACAGCGCGTTATCATGACGATGACAACGATTTTAAAAACATAGACCACCTGTCTGTCATCTGTCCAGCCTATCACCATCGTGATCGCTAACGCCCCTCGGTGCAGGCCGCTGATTGGTCAGCAGCCCCCCCCCCTCCCTCCTCCCGTCCCGCAGAGCAAACACTTTCACCAACAGCGGCTCCATCTTATCGTTTTTCGAGGGTTTGGGCCGGCGAGGGCACTGATTAATCGGGTTTAAATGACGCCATAGATTCGGGAGAAGCGGTCGATGGCGTTCGCGCTCAGATATTCACTGCGTGTCAAGCGACAGCCGGCCCCGTTCCGCACCGCCGCCAGCGTTTTTGTTGCCGGGACAGGCTCTGTGAGTTACAGGCGGCCGACGTTTGCGCAGTTGAAAAGGCGTAGCTAGCAGGTAGCTGGCAGTTAGCATAATATACTATAGTTAGCGGGTAGCTAGCGGTTAGCGTCAGCGAAAACGGAGGAGGGCGTCGAAAGGAGGGCAACGCGCTTCCCGTGGCGCCTCGCAGCGTCCCGCCCGATCGAAACATGGTGCCGCTGTCGTCCCTACTGAGACCAGTGGCTTCGCGGCTTCACCGGCAGCTCGTCGGACACGCCAGGAGTCGCCGGATAACGCCTGTCCGGAGATGCAACCTCACGGCGTGCTCAAGCAAATATGTGCTGTCGCAGAGTGAGTAGTACCCGCGGGCGACGCGTCTGTGACGCAATGTTTCATCGTTGTATCCTGTGTGGCGACGCAGCTGCTCGTTGTCGTACAGCTTCAATATGGAAGGTTTTTAATCTCAGACATTGCCGCCTAGCAGTGGCTGTGTGTGTGTGTGTGTGGTTTGGGGTTTCAATGTGGCTCGAAGGCCTTTTTCACTGCGGGTCACGCAGCATCAGTTATTGGGGTCACTTTTGTTGTCGTCTGAAGAGCCGCGGAAAGCTCGGACTGGATTCCCCCCACCTCAGGATTTGCTCCGTTGACTCATCTGTGTTTGAGACTCGGTGCGCCCGTCTCCAGGTTTTACAGGCTTGTGTTGCTATCCCCCACCACTGCACCAGATGGGGCCATTTGAAGCCCTTTGACCTGCAGTGCGGCCTGTATGTTGCACTGTTTGCACTACACGTGTTTCAGTTTGTTTCCAAATGCACAGAACATTTAGAGTGTGGCTTTTGCCAAAGTGTGCAATCTGAAAATGATACCACACACCTTTTTATTGTCTCCATCACATCTACATCTGTATATCCTTATTGAGGTTTATCCACATATTAAAGTGTTAGTGTGTGTGATAGAATGCATGATAAACATGTAGCGTGCTACTTGATGAGCATGCATCACCGTTGCAGGTTAGTCATTTCCCTTAATGTTGATGGATGTTCGAGACACACGCGCTTGTCCCAACAGCTTCCTCGCCACACCCAATTATTACATGAACCATGTCATGTTCACCATCTCAGGCCAACTTCAATCACAGAGTCAACATGCAAAAGCAAAAAAGGGAAAACTTGCCAGGGCAGCAGCGCTTTGATGTTCGACCATGATAATATCAGAGTTCACATTTAACTTTAACAAGCTTGTTGTTCTGGGCACTGTCTGTCCAAAGCTTTATGAAAGGGCTTTTGGTTTGGCTTTGAAGTGGTCCCCTATAAATGAGGTTTCGGTTGGCCTGCCCTTTCATCTGTCCTGATGCTATTTTTACTCCATAAGAGACCTTTTGTGCTTTCCCCACTCCTCAGGCAAAAAAAACCCAAAACTGTGTTTCCCTGAAGTAGGGAGGCACGATGCTGCCATCACTTCAACACGCAAGGTTTAAGGATTTAAGGAGAACTCGGTTCCCTGAGTTGAGCCTCTCAGGCACAACTTCAGAAAGGGTTCAAATCATGTCCTTTAGTGGGTTTGACAGGCCCAGTTGCGAGCCCCAAACTGTAACCCTAGTATATAAGCTAAGAGATTTTGGTATGTTTTGTAAGGGTTGTAACTAAGAGCTTCCCTGAGAACTGGTACTCTGAGAAGAAGGCCAGAGTGGGTGCCTTGATGAGGGGCCAAGAGCGCTTCAAGATTTATTTCTGTTGTTCACTGTACATGTATACATTTTCATAACATTAAAAAACATGGCGAAATTTACATTAATTGCATGTTCATAATGCGTCTAAACACTGTTAAATATGCAGATATGCTGCAGCTGATACTGGTAACAGCAGCTCACCAGCGTTGCCAGTGGTCAAAGTGATGTAACACACTGTGCTAACTGTCCTACACCCGTTTCACCTTATCTGCAGGAATAATGTCCCAAAGGTCCCAAAAAAGTAAAAATAATTTCAGCCATTGAAGTCTGTTAATATACAGTATGTTGCATATTTGACATCAAGCTGAAAAGGCTACTGAAATGTCACTATAAAGGGGTGTCGTATCTTAAAAAGAGTTTGGGAACCACTTGCCTTAAAGGATAAATCCGATTTATTACATCTTGGATTTTTTTTTCTGCGGGATTCGCCATTGTTTCTATTGGTTATAATAACATTGTACTTACCAAGCTAATGGCTGAGATCTCAAAATGCTGCGACACTGTTAAAGCAAGACGAGCAGTCAGCTGGCCATACAGATTGTAAACGAAGACCGGGGGTTAGTTAAGTCATCTGAAAGAGTAAGGTAAGCTGGGAAATTATTACCCAAACTATTTGTTGTAAACACCCATCACAGTTTAGAGACCAACTTCCTTCTTGAACTTTGACCTACTCTGCTTGTGTATTTGTAGTTGTGCACACACACACCTTTTTTGTGCAATGGGGGATTATTATCAACATTTCAGTTGCACTCGCTTTGCCTACAGATAAACAGGTGCATATAAGCTGACTAAACTGTTGGCTTATGCTGACTGCGGCACGTATTTCCTTTTCTCGTCGAACTCTGAGGTTCCAGATCTCGGTTCAATTGATAAGTCCAGTGTTATCAAGACTGATGGAAATGATGGCCCAGCCTACAAAAATAAGTTGCTACCAACTGGAAATATCCTTTGAAGGCTCAGTTAACCCAAGATACATATTTTCCCTCCTACTCCTTGTGGTATCTAGTCACTCAGAAAGTTTTGGTCTTACCTTTCAAGGTTTTGAGATATCCACATCTTCAAATAATCTACAGTCACACGTCACTGCCAGCTGTTTTGTATTTCTTCAGTAGAAATGAGTTGCATTAAGATGCTGAGTAGTCTTTTGAAGTAGCATACTACTGGCTTTGCCTGCACTAGCCACAAGTAATTGCTGCAAATCAATTTCAAATATTTTTCATGTTTACAATTTTCATATTTAAACATGATTTTGGCATCAATGTAATGAAAAACCTTAAATCTGTCAGGTATTGCTAGATTTCCCACAAACACATTCACTTCTGGCTGTTTGATCTATAAACAATTTCTCAATTGATTTTACCAATAATGTACTATATTTATCACATGCCATATATCAATATTGCAGAGAACGGACATATGCCACAATACAAGATTTGATGCATGTTACCCACCCGTACTGGGTATTCCCTTCCAGCGCCTCCCTGCAAATAGATTTTCAAATCTTTTAGAAGTCAATGGAAACCACTGGCCTCCTGAAAGATTGAAAAAGCATATTAATAAATCAAACACTTCAGCACTCTCTGAAAATAGGTGTCGGAGGTCTGTCGTAAATAACCTAAAATGTGAACAAACACTGGTTGGCCCTTAAGTGGTGAAGAAAGGTTGTCATCAGCAAAATGAGTGAACACTGAGTGAGGTTCGGAGTTTGCTCAAGGGCACCTCTGCAGGACAAATCTTTACTGCTGGACTTAAATCCATGTTGAGCTTAAGGAGGTCGTCCACTATATCCACACTAGGCCATAAAGTGCTGCATAGATGACATATTTCTGTGGGCCAATCAGAAGTTAGCGTTGCCCTGTTTCCCTAGACGGAAAGCCAATGGGATTTTCCCCTGGATTTTGGATTATTGCAGAAAATAAACTGTGTCAAACAGAAGTTTCTGATACTTGCATGTTTTCTTCAGCAAGATAATCTTCACAAACAAAACACTTTTATGATTTTTGAAGTGTAACGTGTATAAATGCAATGGCCAGAAGGAAAAAGGCTAACGTTCTGCGTTTTCAAAATTCACGATTCTTTTACGCTTGCATTAACCAAATACCTTATTTCAGGCATCTAACCAAAAACCTATTCAAGAAACCCATTGAAAATTCGAACTCAATCCCGCAGCTAATATGTTCATGTTCACCATTTGTGGCTGTTGATGCAAAAGACTCAGCTGGCATCTCAAAACTCTTCTCTCTCTCTCACTCACTCACTCACTCACTCACTCACTCACTCACTCACTCACACACTCACACACACACACGTACGTCATTTTATGATTCAAGACATCTGCTTGTCATGTGACTCTTTCAGGAGCACTGCAGGGTGACACGGTGGCGCTGACAACACCAAGCTGAACAACCTCACAGCTGACAGTTACCCCAGTGAATGAGCATGAATGATGCTGCAAGCAGATATTGTGTGTCTCTGCAACAGCAGAGTCAGGCAGGGCCGCCCCCCCCCCCAGGAGGAGCCGCTGAAATCCGATAGAGATGAAGGTCATCTTCCAGTCAGACCTGTTCAGCTTGGCTCTCAGTGGGAACCTCATACCCTGTGCTGGATGAATGGAGAGGAAAACAATAGGCTGCACTGCTTTTGTGCCCTTTCACAACTCCATGAATTTGTCAGTAGATTTTGGTCAAGAGAGGGAGGGAAATAATCTCTTAAACTGAGCATTGTAATAAAAATAAAATCTTATAAGTGGATGAGTGTTTATTTGGGTGGATATAAAGACAAATGAGAAGGAGGGAGGCAGGGAATGTGAGCGGAGTTTCGGGTAATTAGAAGTCAGGTTCGTGGACAAACGTTGGCCAGAGGTCCTGGTCTGATTCCCCTGCTGTGGAGAGGAGCTGGGGGCGTGCCAGGACATTCCACGTGTCATTCTCTGTACAGCCAACCCACTTCTCTCGTATTTTGTAATTTCCTTTTAGGAAAAAAAAAATGAAGGGTTCTAGAAGGAAGTACTATTGCTCACTTTTTCATTCAGTCCCTTCAAACGGCTCAAGGAGCGAGAAGGATTGTGTACGTGTCCATCTGGCACTGTGTAGTTTCTGAGTGAACTTTGTGTTTTTTTTGTTTCAAAATGGACTCTCTAAAAATGCAGGAAGCAGCAGAGTACAACATGAAAAGTAGGCGTCAGCATTTTTGTGTTCAGTTTTTTTTTCCTTTGACCTTTTTCCAGCTGACACTGTGAGTTCTATCTCTTTTTATCTGAAATGTCTGACTTTTTTTCTCTCCCTTCTTCTCCTCTTCCTTCCTCCCTCCTCTCCTCCAGTGCACCCCATGTGGCAGGAACCCCTCGCGGTGCCAGGAGGGGATTGCCAGTCTCCCATCGACATCGTCGTGCGGAAGAGCATCTACGATTCGGGGCTGAAGCCTCTGGTCACCAACTACGACCCGCACACCTGCCAGCAAATCTGGAACAACGGTTACTCCTTTCTGGTTGAGTACGATGACACTACAGACAAGTCCAGTAAGTACACTTTTGTTGTCTTCTTTATAATTTTGTTATTTTAAAAAAAAAAAGACAAAAAGATGTATTTAAATCCACTCAGTCTGGCCATTACTTACCCTGTAGAAAGTAAAATAATGGTTTGTTCCATAAAAGTTCCTCATTATTAAGTACTAGATTGGAAGCAAGTCGGTAGTTTAGATTTAAATCTGAATGGACTGAAAGGAAATCTTAGCCAGGGGAATGCATGTTTTGATCTACACAAGAGGATTATCTCCTCCTTCTTCCATGCAAAATGGACCACCGTATTATGAGCTTAGTCGGGTACTGAGAGAACAAAAACAGCTTTATAACAGTGAAATGTTGAGAGCAGTATTTTATTACCAGTAAATGAAACAAAGTGAACAATAAGAGTGACCTAAGCATGAGTGCAGGAACTGTAACTACAGATTCAGTCTTCAAATGGATGTTTTTGAATACAAGGCTGCAGTGTGTCCATATCTTATCCTTCTGTAGGTTTATTTCTGGTGTTGCTGAACAGTTTACGGGTGTAATAGAAAGTCAGCGTTACTGCCTGACCAACCTGTTCCTCAGCAGAGGTTCTGTGTGGCATCATTTCCCCCTTTTGGAGGAGGAAATGAATTCTAAGTTCGACAGTTAGAGATACGTTTGTAAAGTCTAAGAGTCAAAGTTTGATCCACTGACCTACATGTCCGTTCACTTTCTGGTGCAGCGCTGAAAGGGGGCCCCCTGCAAGACAAGTACAGATTGTGCCAGTTCCACTTCCACTGGGGTGAGAGCAACGCTTGGGGGTCAGAGCACACCGTGGACAGGAGGCTGTTCCCTGCAGAGGTACTGTGTCTGGGCTGTAACATGCATACAGTAGCACAGACAGATGGAGAACATGAAACTTCAATAAATCCTGCAGGGACATCAGGATGCTGTCAAGAACATAAATGAGGTAGAAAGCAATATTTCCTGTTAAACCATTTGATTAAAAAGCAAAAGAAGATCTCTTTGTCTTTATAATATTGTAATAATATCATTCACCTTTTGGGCGATGTGTTTATATTGAGGCTAGGGCTGAACGACATCTCTGTTTTTTTTTTTTTTATTAGTCCTCTCCTATGGCTTCGCCTTTCCAGATAAGAACTTGTCAGTAAACACAAACTGAGTGCGCTGATCAGTAAGCAGCAGTCTTGTTTTCAGTCCGTTCCTTTGGTCGATGATGTTGGCTCCATCAGCCAGTCTGCTAGCCGTCCTGAGTGAAACAGTGAATTGCGGTGGGTGTGCATAGACTATCTGCAGCTCTGTCTGCAAAAAACATTAGCTTTTTGCAGATAGAGCTGTATTGGTCAATATGTCGGCCGATAAGTAACACTTGCAGTACAAAACTACACAAACTAAGTTTGAAGTTATTTTAAACGGTGTCTCCTCCCAAAAATAGTATGTTTACCAGAGACAACTGACAACTTGATTTTTCAAATGTAAAATGGCTCATTCAGTGTGTATCTTGGTCACGGTTTAAAAAGAACAAACGCGTACACGAAGCAGTGTCATGGACTGTGCTACATAGGAACAACATGGGCACAATATGTTGCACCTCGTTACCTGTAACAGCAGCATCCTGCCGTCTTTAACTTTGTTGTCTCTGTTGTTACTTTAAAAAAAATAAAAAACAGCCTGACATGCCTGCAGGTGTGTGTTTACATGTAACTGCACCATTGACTGGAACAAGTCAGACATGTAGTGCCCAAGAAAGCAGCCGAGAGAAAGAACGTTCCCTTTATACATTCCCTCCTCTGCCGGTCGTATAGCTGGTGTCAGGCACGCTGCCAGACTCTTCGATCCAGCTGTGTTTCTCCGTTTCTCTTATCGTATATCAGTAAAGCCCAATTCAAACACAGGTAGAGTATTTGTCTGTCAGGAGGTGGGATTTAAAGCTGGTACTGTTGAACGTCCTCACGTTTGACCACAGAACATCTGTTTTCATGTTGTTCCATCAACGTCAGCACACTTCAGTATTCTCCATTTCTTTTTCTTTGGTGATTTACAGTACATTGTATGTCCATATACAAAAGACAAAAAGCATAACTGTGAATTCAAAATGAGTCGATCGCAAAACTAAACTCTTATTTTGAAAAGAGAAATGAAGGGGAGAAGGAAAAAGGGTGAGTGAAACGGGGATGAGGTTAAAAAGATCAGGGTTAGGTTTCATAGTCGCGCACACACACACACACACACACACACACACACACACACACACACACACACACACACACACACACACACACACACACACACACACACACACACAC